>CM050426.1:31801867-31806867 GCA_027564155.1 Gymnocypris eckloni scoliostomus
TTTCTAGACCAAATCTAAAGAGAGAACAATATTTCTCAAATAATAAATTTGAATCAAGAATTTAATTTGGAAAAAACTTGAATAAATTATGACAATTTTCATTTTTGGGTGAACTATCCCTTTAGCAGTTAAAAAGATATCTCTAGTTCTGTGATATCTCACAGAAGTGAGTACACCCCTCACACTTTTGTAAATATTTTATTATATCTTTTCATGTGGCAACACTGAAGAAATGATGCTTTGCTACAATGTAAAGTAGTGAGTGTGCAGCTTGTATAACAGTGTAAATTTACTGTCCCCTCCAAATAACTCAACACACAGCCATTAATGTCTAAACCACTCGCCACAAAAGTGAGTACACCCCTAAGTGAAAATGTCCAAATTCGGCCCAATTAGCCATTTTCTCTCCCCGGTGTCATGTGACTCGTTAGTGTTACAAGGTCTCAGGTGTGAATGGGGAGCAGGTGTGTTAAATTCTCACTTTTTCATACTGGTCTGGTCACTGGAAGTTCAACATGGAACCTCATGGCAAACTGAGGATCTGAAAAAAATAATTGTTGCTCTACATAAAGATGACGTAGGCTATAAGAAGATTGCCAAGACCCTGAAACTGAGCTGCAGCACGGTGGCCAAGACCATACAGCGGTTTAACAGGACAGGTTCCACTCAGAACAGGCCTCGCCATGCTCGACCAAAGAAGTTGAGTGCACGTGCTCAGCGTCATATCCAGAGGTTGTGTTCGGGAAATAGATGTATGAGTGCTGCCAGCATTGCTGCAGAGGTTGAATGGGGTGGGTGGGGGTGGAGGTAAGCCTGTCAGTGAGCCGCACACTGTATCAAATTGGTCTGCATGGCTGTCGTCCCAGAAGGAAGCCTCTTCTAAAGATGATGCACAAGAAAGCCCGTTAACCGTTTGCTGAAGACAAGCAGACTAAGGACATGGATTACTGGAACCATGTCCTGTGGTCTGATGAGACCAAGATAAACTTATTTGGTTCAGATGGTGTCAAGCGTGTGTGGTGGCAACCAGGTGAGGAGTACAAAGACAAGTGCGTATTGCCTACAGTCAAGCATGGTGGTGGGGGTGTCATGGTCTGGGGCTGTATGAGTGCTGCCGGCACTGGGGAGCTACAGTTCATTGAGGGAACCATGAATGCCAACATATACTGTGACATACTGAAGCGGAGCAGGATCCCCTCCCTTCAGAGACTGGGCCGCAGGGCAGTATTCCAACATGATAACGACCACTACCTTGCTATAGAATCTGAGGTTAAAGTTGATGGACTGGCCAAGCATGTCTCCAGACCTAAACCCTATTGATCATCTGAAGAGCATCCTCAAGTGGAAGGTGGAGGAGCGCAAGGTCTCTTAACATCCACCAGCTCCGTGATGTCGTCATGGAGGAGTAGCAACCTGTAGCAACTCCAGTAGCAACCTGTGAAGCTCTGGTGAACTCCATGCCCAAGAGGGTTCAGGCAGTGCTGGAAAATAATGGTGGCCACACAAAATATTGACACTTTGGGCCCAATTTGGACATTTTCACTTAGGGGTGTACTCACTTTTGTGGCCAGTGGTTTAGACATTAATGGATGTGTGTTGAGTTATTTTGAGGGGACAGTAAATTTACACTTATACAAGCTGTACACTCACTACTTTACATTGTAGCAAAGTATAATTTCTTCAGTGTTGTATAATAAAATATTTACAAAAATATGAGGGGTGTACTCACTTATATATGTATATAATATATATAATTTATATTTTTTGAAAAAGAAGCACAATAAGACAATAAGACAAATATGAAGGAGATACAAATTAAACTTTTTTTTTCAGATACAGTAGGTTTACTTAACATGTATACATTTATTTAAGATATTTTGTCGGTTAACATTAATGACACAGAGCGGTACTTGATTAGGAATGCTGTCCCTTTAAGATGGAGTAATACTGACACACATTCACAGTGTTGCCAACTTAGACATTTTGTTGCTAAATTTAGCAATTTTTCAGACGACCCTTGCAACTTTTTTTTCCAAAAGCACCTTGCAACAAATGTAGCCATTTTATTATTTATTTACGATATTTACCACACACACACATATCAAATAGCATGTCATCTGTGTGTGTGTGTGTGTGTGTGTGTGTGTGTGTGTGTGTGTGTGTGTGTGTGTGTGTGTGTGTGTGTGTGTGTGTGTGATTTTGTGTGTGTGTGTGTGTGTGTGTGTGTGTTTGTGTGAGTGAGAGAGTGAGTGAGTGTGTGTGAATGTGTGTGTGTGTGTGTGTGTGTGTGTGTGTGTGTGTGTGTGTGTGTGTGTGTGTGTGTGTGTGTGTGTGTGTGTGTGTGTGTGTGTGTGTGTGTGCATATGTGTGTGTGTGCATATGTGTGTGTGTGTGCATATGTGTGTGTGTCTGTGTTTTCTGTTAATCAGCAGCTGAAGGTGAGATGTAGTGAGTTTGTGTATGTAATCAGATGAGGGAGGAATATAGTTATTGAATTATCGAGTGTTTTCTTTGCTAAACTGAAGGCCATGAAACACTTGTCTTAATGAAGATTAACGACTCCATTCGGACGAGAAACAGACGAGCCTCATTGTCTAAAGTTACTGAAAGAAGCGTTGCTCTCTTTCACTGCTTCCCTTCTCACTCACTCCCTGTCTCTCTTGCTCTCTCTCTCTCTCTCTCTCTCTCTCTCTCTCTCTCTCTCTCTCTCTCTCTCTCTCTCTCTCTCTCTCTCTCTCTCTCTCTCTCTCTCTCTCTCTCTCTCTCTCTCTCTGTTTTCCATGAATAGTCTCAGTGAGGAGGAAACTGTCTGTTTGGCAGAGCTTCGTCGAGAGTCGCTCATGTTAAACACATCAACATTTCTCTGTTCATTTTCCACATCTGAGACTGAACCCAGATCAGCTCCAGCGCCGCTCATCGACACAGACCCAGAGACCGAGTCGAGCGTTAACCCCTCGAGTGCTTCAGATGCTCTTCAGAGCTGCTTGTACTACTGTGATGTGACGTTGGGATGGGAGTCGATGCTCAAACGTGTGTTTGTTGTATTGTGTGTATCTGAGACGGTTAAACATTGAGGCGGATTCAGAAAACTGCTGGGATGATTGTTCATTAACCCTATAAAACTACTGGAATATATCTGATTTCTGAGTGTTGTATCCAGTAAAAGCTATTTTAGTGTAATTGTAGAAACATCCAGCTTCAGCGGCTGCTTCTCGTGTCAAATCTGGACTGGTTTTGATCAAGTCAGAATAACTGCAGTCGTATCTCCAGATGAACTCTTACTGAACAGCTCAGCTTTACTTGATTCTCCATCAATCATGTTTTAGTCTCAAATCTGATCATCAGGATCTTTTGAGGAGCGTTTGTTCCTCAGCGGAGGAATGATCTTCATCTCACATCTTTATTTCTTCATCTCTCAATCATTATATGTTTGGATCATTTCCATCTCATCTTACTGAGACGTATTATTGGAGATATAGAGCGACCGCTGATATTTAGATCAGTATCTGCTGCACTGTTATAAAGATCTCCTTCATTTACATCACAAGCAGCAGAATCTCATCATATAGATATCATAACAGCATCTGCAGCAGATTCATAAGAGTCTCTGAATAAAATAAAGCTGCTTTTCCTCCATATTCTCACTATATCAGACTATATGTGCCATACAAGCCTGATGCATTAAGTATAAAATTATCATAATTTGTACCTATTTTTATGTATATTCTCTTGTGTTGTGTTACAATATTTTGCACTGTCCATTGAGCAGACCTGACTTAACATTTCACTGATTATATTCTGTATAATTGAGTATGTGATGAATAAAAGAACCTTGAATAAAACACAAATGCAAATTTGTATAGATTTTTTAAAATTATTTTGTCTATAGTCTCAATGAACGTAATAGATTATTACATATAGTCAGGCTTTACAGGTTTCACTGGTTTCTGTGTATTTGTGTTCATCCGTTCACAAGGTCATTATTGTAAATGTTTGTAACGCTTCACGTGATTTGAGACAAAATCACACGAAAACATGTTCCTGTGTGTCTGAGCAACACAAGAACAACCAACACAACATTTTCATGTGGTTCACATTTGAATTAAACTTCATTAATCTTAGTTTATCCACAAACATCTGAGCACTCGTTTGACGGGCAGGAAGATGATTAATTGGATTTCTGAACTTTGAGAAATGACCGTCTTTGATTCTCCGCTATAAATCTGGACTCTTTGATTTGCGCTCAAAGACGCGAACGCTCACGTCTGCCAAAGCCTGTCTTGTGTTTAATTTTCTCACGCGGTTAACGTGTTCTGCTGTCGGTGAAGTCATTTCATTTGCACGCAGCTCCTCGCTGATGATGAGGTGTGAGGACCAGTGTTGGGAAAAGTTACTTTTAAAAGTAATGCGTTACAATATTGCGTTACTCCCTAAAAAAGTTACTAATTACGTTACTTAGTTACTTTTTATGGAAAGTAATGCATTATATTACTTTCGCGTTACGTTTTAAATATGAGCAGGGCTTGATTGTTTGTTTTTAATACAAGAAGTTATATTTAAAGCAAATGTAAAAGCTCTTGTGTAATGAATAAACCTCAGACTGAAGGACGAGTAAATCACGTCTGTACAGAAGAACACAGGAGAAGTTCAACACTCTTCAGCAATAAAACACAACGAAGCACAGTTGTTAGTTTATCTAAAGTCATTTTTAGCTTATTAGTATGACTGAACTTGATCATCAAAGGTCATCAGCAAACACATCGGTTAATAAAATGAGTTTAGATATATTTGTGTTGTTTAACATATTTAATTATTGCAGGTTTGCATATTCTGAATTTGCATTTCACTGTTTTAATTCATTTTGATGAATACTGAATCTGTTTTTTGCAAGTGGGATGAATTAATACACATTCATATTTAGTCTAGAACTACAGTAACATGTTCACAGTCAGTCTGTCATCAATAAATGGGAAAAAAGTAACTCATATTTTCTTGTAAAT
>CM050426.1:31811867-31831867 GCA_027564155.1 Gymnocypris eckloni scoliostomus
TGATGTTGACTTACTATATTAAATTATATAAATATATAATTTTCTGCTTCTATATCTTCAATTTTGTGATCATTCTAAACGCATTTTAACAGACTGAATCACGCAGTGAAAGAAAGCAGTCCAAATGCACGCTGGATTAGTCTAATCTAACGTTACTAGATTTCACGGCACACTGTTTAGAGTGATTTGTTTGGTTTTGGCAAAATACTGATAATGTCAAATCGCATCGTTAAAACAACAATAACTATATTATCGCAGATGATATCGCACACCCTGCACCACTGTCCTTTTGGCTCATTTGTGCAAAACCTTTTGTTAAACTGTTAAAGCTTCATTTTAACCACCAATGCAACGATGCAAGTATTTACGTTACGTTACATCTACATGCTTTATGCATTTGACAGATGATTTTATTTATTAAATGCATAATTTGTCAGTTCATGCATTTACTGGGAATCGAACCTTTGAGCTTTGATGCAAGGAAATTGCAAGTGTTGACTATTTGATCTTGAATGTTAACTGAATTTTTTTTTTTTTATTTAAGTAGTTGAAGTGCACCAAGTAAATTAAAAAGAAAATGAAGAAAAAAAATATATATATATATATATAATTGACAAAAAAAAAAAATAGTATATATCTCAATGATACTAAAACAACACTGATTGAAGACGCTCCCGATGTTGATTTTACGCAAATCTTTGTGCTTTTATAAAATATACGTTTCTGAAAAATTACATGAATGTTGTTTTATAGCCTGAAACTTGTACAAATTTATATTTCTTGCATTTATGGATGGACGGATGGATGGATGGATATATGGATGGGTGGATGGTTGGATGGGTGGGTGGATGGATGGATGGATGGATGGATGGATGGATGGATGGATGGATGGATGGATGGATGGATGGAATTTGGATGGGTGGGTGGATGGACTGATGAATGGATTTGGATTTGGATGGATGATAGATTTATGTATTAGATGGATGGATGGATGGATGGATGGATGGTTGGATGTTTGGATGGATGATAGATGGGTGGATGGGTGGATGGATGATAGATTGGTGGATGGGTGGATTGATGATAGATGTGGGTGTGTGTATGTGGATGGATGGATGGATGGATGGATGTTGGATGGATGGATGGATGGATATATGGATGGATATATGGATGGATATATGGATTATTGATGGATGGATGATAGATGGGTGGATGGATGGATGGATGGATGGATGGGTGGATGGATGGATGGATGGATGGATGTGGATGGATGGATTGGTGGATGGATGGGTGGATGGGTGGATTGATGGGTGGGTGGGTGGATGGGTGGATTGATGGGTGTGGGTGGATTGGATGGATGGATAAATGGATGGATTGGATGGATAAATGGATGGATTGGTGGATGGATGGGTGGATGGATGACCATGACAAGGATGGATGGGTGGATGGATGGATGAAAAATGGATGGATGACACACACACATATGGATGGATGAATGGATGGATATTGATACATGGGTGGATGGATGGATGGATGAATGGATATTGGTGGATGGATGGGTGGATATGGATGGATGAATGGATGGATGTGGATGGATGACAAATGATATGGATGAATGGATGGATGGATATGGATGGATGGATTGGGTGGGTGGACATGGATGGATTGGATGGATGGATGAATGGATGGATGGATGGATGGATGGATGTGTGTGGATGGATGGGTGGATGGATGGGTGATTGGATGGATGGATGGACGGATGAGTGGATAGAAAAACACAAATTCTATTTATTAGAAATATATAAGAAAACAAATGTAAGTGATTGTTGCATTGGTGTGTTTTATCATGCGGTTGCACTTTGACTCTTGTTAGGACAGTATGGGATGTAAAATCATGGTAATAAAGGGGCTGTTTTATGTCATCTGTGGGTCTCTATGTGAAGATCAGGATTGTGAGTGTTAATGTCTCTCTCTCTCTCTCTCTCTCTCTCTCTCTCTCTCTCTCTCTCTCTCTCTCTCTCTCTCTCTCTCTCTCTCTCTCTCAGGTCGAGATCACTCTCCAGGATGTGAACGATAACCCACCGGTCTTTCCCACCGACTCGCTGGACATCACCATCCAGGAGAACATCAGCGACGGCTTCAGGATCCTGCAGCTCACGGCCACCGACGCAGACGAGGTACAGACCACAGCTGTCACTCATGATGATGCAGACGTGTGGGGGCGGAGTCTGTGCGGCTTAAAGCTAACCAACTAACTAATAAAAAACTAACTAAAAGGATATTTTACTTCAAATAAAATAAACATAAAAAAAAAATTTAAAAACAAACTAATTTTATTTTAGCTAGTTGCCATGGAAATTTTGATGAACTATAATAACTAAAACTCAAACCATTAAATACAGTTATTATTAAAAATAAATGTTAACTGAAATAAAATGTGATTTTTAATTTTAATATATTTTTTTTAATAACAACTTTTTTAATGGTTTGATTTTCATTTGGGTTGTAACTAGGTTTAATAATAATTACAATAAAAAATATGTAAATACAAATTGGAAATGTAAATAAATAATGACAAATGTTAACTGAAATAAAATGTGATTATTAATTTAAATATTATAAATATTATTTTTATATATTTATTTTTAATAACAACTTTTTTAATGGTTTAATTTTCATTTGGTAAATTTGTAAATACAAATTGGAAATGTAAATAAAAAATATTTAAAGAATTGTGATTTTTCTGTGATTAACTAACTAATTCAAAATACTGATTAAAGTTATTAATGTTATGAAATAACACTGGTAATTAGAATAATTAGTCATTCACATCACTGCAAATAAGTAAATTAAATCAAGCTTTTTATATTATAAACCAGCGTGTTTATGATTATGATAATAAAATATGATAACAAATAACCAGTTTTCATCAAAAACCAAAACAACATTTTTGTACAGTAAAAATTGTTTAAAGATGGATAAGACAATAATCAAAGAGCCTGAATATAAAATATGAATTCTTATAAATATTAATTGATCCATTTAATCATTAATTTGTCAGTTTACAATTTACATTAATTATTAAATGTTTTTAAATAAGTCAGATTGCTTTAATATAACTACATCAATATATTATGCGTATAAATCAGAGCAGGAGGAAGAGTTGTGATCCGATCTGTGATTTTTTTCCTCTCTTGTTGTTCGTCAGTGTTTTTAACTGAAAAGCGGAATGTGATGTTGGCACGCTGGGCAGGTATTATGGGATGTTTGTGCTGTGTGACTGGAGTCCAGGGTTATTCCTGTCTCGATCTCTGCCCACATCCGCACAGAGTGGCCAGAGCTCCAGCTACAGCAAGCGATGCTGATAAAACCTTCTGTCAGGGGTTTAGCTCGTTGCTAGGGGTTTCTGGTGTAGCTATGCAGTTGTTAGGGGATTCTGGGTGTTGCTATGCAGTTGCTGGGGGGTTTTGGGTGTTGCTATGCAGTGGGTGTTGCTATGCAGTTGCTGGGGTTTTTGAGTGTTGCTATGCAGTGGGTGTTGCTATGCAGTTGCTAGGGGATTTTGGGTGTTGCTATGCAGTTGCTGGGGCTTTTGGGTGTTGCTATGCAGTGGGTGTTGCTATGCAGTTGCTGGGGTTTTGGGTGTTGCTATGCAGTGGGTGTTGCTATGCAGTTGCTAGGGGTTTTAGGTGTTGCTACGCAGTGGGTGTTTGTAGGGTTTTTGGGTGTTGCTATGCCGTGTGTGTTGCTATGCAGTTGCTAGGGGGTTCTGGGGTTGCTATGCAGTTGTTATTGGGTTCTGGGTGTTGCTATGTAGTTGCTGGGGAGTTTGGGGTGTTGCTATGTAGTGGGTGTTGATATGCAGTTGCTAGGAGTTTGGGGTGTTGCTATGTAGTGGGTGTTGATATGCAGTTGCTAGGGGGTTCTGGGGTTGCTATGCAGTTGCTAGGGGGTTCTGGGTGTTGCTATGCAATGGGTGTTGCTATGTAGTTGCTGGGGAGTTTGGGGTGTTGCTATGTAGTGGGTGTTGATATGCAGTTGCTAGGAGTTTGGGGTGTTGCTATGTAGTGGGTGTTGATATGCAGTTGCTAGAAAATTAAAATGAGCAATGCGTCTTGGCAGTGAGCTGAACTAGTGTTTTATGTGTTATTTTGTTTGAGTGAACATGTATTTGATATCAGGTGATGTTGTGCTGGCTGTAGTTGCGGTTGGTCGGTCAGAGGAAGCAGTTTTTCTCGTCTCTCAGATCGCTCTCGCTCTCTCTCTGAGTGAATTTCCGTATGTTGTTCAGTGTTCGCGGCGTTCGGTCGCAGCAGATCCAGTTCTGAGCGGAAGAGGGGGCGGCTCCAGGTGGCTGATGGGAAATCCAGAGATCTGCTCTGATCAATGGCAGCAGGAGCTCAGGAATCACTCTTTCTCACTGCAGAAGGACGACGAGAGTGTGCTTTTCTCCGAGAAAAACACAGGATTCAGAGGATTAGAACCTATTATATGAGCTGAACAGATATGCGTGTTTGTTTACGAATATTGGTTTAAGGGTATATATATATATATATATATATATATTAAACTAAATACAAAATTAAAACCCAAACCATAAAAATATAAAACATATTTTATTTTCATGTAGTTTAACCTAAGGTTCTAAAATATTAAGTAAAGAAATATTTAACAAAACACTTTGTCATAAAAAAAAAACTAAAAATAAGTAAAACTAAGATCAAAATGAAAACAAATATATAATTACAATTATTAATATTAAAATAATATTTATATAGTCTTAAAAGTAAGCCTACTTAAGGATCATTGTTATTTTAGAATTATATATATACTATTACAGTTGTCATTAATATTTTGAATAAGCTGTGTTTTAATATATTTTCAGTTTTAGTAAATTTGATGTTTTTTAGTTCATTTGTTTTTTTTACTTTATTTAAAAAATATATAGTTTAGTGTAAAATTAAGGTAAAATGATTTATCAATTACAGTAAAATTGACATGAAAAAAATCATAATGCAAAAAAGATAAGAGTTATCACACTATTTCCCCGGCGCTCTGAGAGGTGATGCTGTGGTGTTTCTGTAAGCAGATCCGAATCTGCTGCTCTTTGATGTGCTGTCGTCTCTGAACTTGTATTGTCCTGCGCTCAATCCTGGACGTCCCGATCTGTCGCTGGAGCTATTCTCTGCTCATCAGGATCAGATGTGTGGCGTCTGAGAGCCGCGGGTATCAGGGGATACATTAGCTGGATTCATAGAGGAACCGTATATCCGTAGAGTTCAAAGAGACACCTGCTGTCTCTCTCTCTCTCTCTCTGTTTCTCTGTGTCTCTCTCTCTCTCTGTTTCTCTGTGTCTCTCTCTCTGTTTCTCTGTGTCTCTCTCTGTTTCTCTGTCTCTCTCTCTCTCTCTCTCTCTCTCAGAGTCTCTCTCTCTCTCTCTCTCTCTCTCACACACACACACACACACACACACTCTCTCTATCTCTCTCTCTCTCTGAGTCTCTCTCTCTCTCTCTCTCACAGAGTCTCTCTCTCTCTCTCTCTGTCTCTCTCTCGTCTCTCTCTCTCTCTCTCTCTCTCTCTCTCTCTCTTTCTCTCGCTCATGTACTGTATCTGTGGGTTGTGTTTCTGTTTCTGCTGATGTCCGTCAGCTCCAGACTGTAGATCTGACCTCGGGAAACTCAACACCACCCTGGAAATGAAATACTTTGCACTCTCACTAATTGGTCCGGTTGTAATCTGAAGTTCATGTGTGACGTTACGCACAGACATTTGTTTCAGTATCTAACACACCATTTATCCGAACAGTATTTATGCACTTTTATAGTTCTTAGTAATATTTTTTATTCGCTTATATTTTTATATTTTCGGTTTTCGTGTACATTTTATTTTTTAGTTTAGTTTTAGTTATTTCTTTTATTTTTTTATGTTCTTCTGACTTTTTAAATTAGTCTTAGCTTAAGTAAATATTGCTATTAAATATTAATATTTAGTAATATTAAAATTAAGTTTTAGTTAATTTTTTATTTATTTATCTCTAGTTAGAATTTTGCAGACCATTTATTTTAGCATTATGTATATAATATATTTTTAGTAATATTGTGAATTTGCTTTTATATGTTTAGATTTTTTAGTTTTCATTTGAATTGTACTTTTTTTTTTTTTTTCGTGTATTATTATTATTATTATTTTTTACTCTTTTAATTAATTTGTTTTTGTTTTTAAGTTATAGGAAATATTTATAATTCGTTTTTCTTTTTTTTTTCTAGGTACTTTTTAAAATTAAAAATTACTCTTTAGTTATATTAATTAATATTATATATATATATATATATATATATATATATATATATATATATATATATATATTTGTTTCAGTTAGTTTTATTTGTTTTCATCATTTCAATGCTTGATGTAAACTTAATTTAGTAAGTTGCTAAGGCAGCCTTTTCTATTTTCTTTTGAAGTTTTTAATTTTAATTGTAATATTTATATTTTATTTCAGTTAAATATGTGAATGTGTGACATTATGTACAGACATTACATTTACTTTATTTCTTGAATCTTGCTGAAAAATGAATCAAAATGAAGTGTTTTGCTTAAAACAAGAAAACAATATCTGGCAGTGGGCTTGTTTCCAGTTTGAATGAGTTTTGATTGAAGCCGTGTTTGTGTGCAGGGAGCGAACGCTCTGGTGACGTATGCCATCATCAGCGGCGCAGACGACAGCTTCCGCATCGACCCCGAGTCCGGCGAGCTGACGGCCACTCGGCGTCTGGACCGCGAGCGCAGATCCAAATACTCGCTGCTGGTGCGAGCCGACGACGGCCAGCAGTCCTCCGACGTCCAAGTCAACATCACGGTCAGCGACATCAACGATCATGCGCCACACTTCTCACGCAACGTCTACTCCTTCGACATCCCCGAGGACACCAGTCCAGGTACAGATCGCTCAGTTCTGATCGCTGTCTATTAGGGTGCAAAACGATTAATTGCGATTAATCGATTCAAAATAAAAGTTTGTTTACATATATACTATATTGCCTCTATTGAACAGGTTTGACTACTTTAGTAATTTCCATGAGTACACATCTTAATGTTGAAGCATATTTTGATATTCTCGGGAATTGTGTGCTTGTAATTTTATAGCAACAGTTGGGAGCCGTTTCTATTCTAACATGACGATGCCTCTGTGTATACGGCAAGGCTCAAAAATAAATGATTGATTGACTCAGTGTGGAAGAACTTGACTGGTCTGCTCTGACTTTAAATGCAGATCTTGAGCCAAAAACTCATCACCAAACACCAATGACTTGTACACATGTGTACAGTCATTTCAGACTCTTCCAAAACTGTTGCAACTGAGGTGGAAATACAATTTTTAAATACATGAATTATGTTTCCATCTTTGTTGCCACATTTTTGAAGTACCTTTTTTTTGTTCTAAAGAACAAATACTTTTGTCCATATAGTGTATATGCACAAGTCATTGGTGTTTGCTGATGACTTTTGGCTCAATGTCTGCATTTAAAATCACAACAGACCAGTCAAGTTCTTCCACACTGACTGAATCAATCATTTCTTTATCCGAGTTCGTATATTTTAAACAATTAAGTTGAACAGCAGAATTCTCAGTGAAAAACTACATTACCCATGATGCCAGTAATTATAGAATCAAAGCAAGCACATTGCACCAAAACTCCCTTGCTTGACTGTGGTCAGTGAAAATTGTTGCATAATCACTCATTTTCTGTCATTGTTTTCCATCGAGGTTCGATCGTGGCGGCGATTCTGGCCAGCGACTCTGACTCGGGATCACACGGCGAGATCACGTACTCTATAGAGGAGGATGATGAGGATGCCACCTTCCTCCTGAACCCGGTCACCGGTGTTTTTAACGTCAGCCGAGCGCTAGATTACGAGTCTCAGCAGTACTTCATCCTGACGGTGCAGGCCCGGGACGGCGGCGGTCTGTCCAGCTCAGTACGAGTCTACTTCAACCTTCTGGATGTCAACGATAACCCGCCACGCTTCAACAGCTCCGTCTACAGCAGCTCGGTCCTGGAGAGCGTGATTCCCGGAGTGACCGTGCTTAGCCTGAGCGCTGCCGACGCAGACCACGGTAAGACGCTTCGCAACTCATAACGCATTTCTGAGATCTGCCTGAGCTGCTCATAGTTCCCTTCAGAAAAATATTGGGTAACACTTTATTTTGTTAGTCCACTTTAGATATTCTACTAACTATAAATTTTTCAAATACATGTTAACTAATTCTCGTTAATTTGCAAATACGTGTCAACTAGTTCTCGTTAATTTGCAGCTGCATGTCAACTAGTTCTCGTTCATTTGCAGCTGCGTGTCAACTAATTCTCATTCATTTGCAAATACATGTTAACTAGTTCTCGTTAATTTGCAAATACATGTTAACTAGTTCTCGTTAATTTGCAGCTGCGTGTCAACTAGTTCTCGTTCATTTGCAGCTGCGTGTCAACTAATTCTCAATAATTTGCAAATACATGTTAACTAGTTCTCGTTAATTTGCAGCTGCATGTCAACTAGTTCTCGTTAATTTGCACCTGCGTGTCAACTAGTTCTCGGTAATTTGCAACTGCGTGTCAACTAGTTCTCGTTAATTTGCAACTGCGTGTCAACTAGTTCTCGTTAATTTGCAACTGTTTGTCAACTAGTTCTTGTTAATTTGCAACTGCGTGTCAACTAGTTCTCATTAATTTGCAACTGCGTGTCAAGAATTAATTTGCAACTACATGTCAACTAGTTCTCGTTAATTTGAAACTACGTGTCAACTAGTTCTCGTTAATTTGCAATTGTGTGTCAAGAATTAATTTGCAACTACGTGTCAACTAGTTCTCGTTAATTTGCAACTACGTGTCAACTAGTTCTCATTAATTTGCATCTGAATGTCAACCAATTCTCATTCATTTGCAGCTGCGTGACAACTAGTTCTCGTTAATTTGTGACTGTGTTTCAACTAGTTCTCGTTAATTTGCAACTGCGTGTCGACTAGTTCTCGTTAATTTGCAACTACGTCAACTAATTCTTGCTAATTTGCAACTGCGTGTCAACTAGTTCTTGTTAATTTGCAACTGCGTGTCAACTAGTTCTCGTTAATTTGCAACTGCGTGTCAACTAGTTCTCGTTAATTTGCAACTGTGTCAACTAGTTCTCTTTAATTTTCAACTGCGTGTCAACTAGTTCTCGTTAAGAACTTAATTTTTATCTTAATTGTAGTGTAAGAATGTTGACAAATGCTAATATTATAGAAATAAAATACTTTTCTATTGTACTGAATGAAATTGTATTAACAACATTTATGTGGTTGTCTACAACAGAAAAAGTACCTTTGTTCATTTAAATTCAGCATATTTAGACTCAGGCTCGTCTAGTCTAGTTCAGACTGTGGTTAGTTACAGGCAGTGTTTGGATGAATCTCACTAAATCATGTCTGGCTCATATCAAAATGAATAAAAATAAAGAAGAGCAGATATTTAGCACAAAGAAGCTGCAGGCTGGATTCTGAGCCGCACATGTTTCTGTGAGATCCATGTCTCAGACTCTAATGTGGTTAGGCTGACCTACATTTGTGCCTGTGGCTTTTCCTCCCGCTCTTCTGTAAGCGTGTTCGTGAGTACATACTGTCCTAGACGCCTTTCTGACGATACAAGAGCAAGACATCATTGATAGAGCCTCTTGACCCCTGACCTCTGACCCCTGCGTGTGTAGTAGAGTGGTTCCACATGAGTGGCCAGCATTACAGACGCTCAATTAGAGCTCATTTACTGTGAAAGGAGCAGATCCGTATCACACACTCACTGTACTGTAACACGGCTGCACAAACACACGGTATACTGCAGAGAGCTCTCTTCACGCCGCGCTGTTTTACAGTCAAAGTCAATGGACTTTTATTTCTGTTTAATAACCGACTAACAACACAATGCTCAAATGTAGTTTCCCGAACTTTTTGTCAGTTTTTACTTATTTATTTGAAATGTAATATTACTATTAATATTAACTTAATTATGTCATATTTTAATATATACTTGATTATTGACTTTATATATTTATTCTGATATTTCAGTTATTTCACATTTGCATGTTCACGGTTCTCTGATGATGAGAACATGCTATTTGTATTTATATACTATTATCATTTTAAATAATATTTTGAATATTTTGTATTTTTTTGTTTTAAATTTTAGTTTAATTTGTATCATTTTTATGTTTTTGTGTATTTTTTTGTTTTTGTGTCATTTTTATTATTTTGTATTATTATTATTTCTATTTAGGTTTAATTTGTATTTAATTTCAGTGCTTCAGTTTAAATAATAAATTAAAATGAAATATCTAAAACGTTTTATTTCAGCTAGTTGCCAAGGCAGAATTTCTCATTTTAATTTAGTTTAACTTCATGTTTAGCTTAATTTAATTTAATTTAATTTAACTAAAATAACTAAAATATAAAAACTATATAGATAAAAACAAAAACTACTAAAAAATTACAAAAAGAACAATTACAAAATTGCAAACAAAATTAATAGAAGTAAAAAAAAATACAAACACAATATAAAATATAAAATGATTCATAATATCAATAAAAACTATGACAGTGGTTAAAGGTTGTGGGTTCGATTCCCAGGAACACACATACTAATGAAAATGTATAACCTGAATGCAATTGTAAGTCGCTTTGGATAAAAGCGTCTGCTAAATGCATAAACATTTAAAAAAAAAAAAAAAAATTATTTCAGTTGGTTAGTTTTAGTTAATGATAACAACCTTGATTGTCACATAACATACAAGTAACAAATAAAATATTATCTTTATTTCTTTATTTATTTTACATTGTTATGATTTAATACATTTCCCATTTTTGGAAACCCCGCTCATAAAACTGCATATCCACACAAATATTGTTATTTTTCATATATACAGTTATCAGCAACATTAATTTTCTGTATGTTGCCACTTTTCAATGTTTTTAAACATCATTTATGTTTTCTACCATAGCAGAAGTGTGAACCTGATTAAATATAATAACACTAGTGTTGTTTTCCAGGGTCGAATGCGGAGCTGCATTACACTATCGCTTCAGGAGACCCGCAGTCGCAGTTCACCATCACAAACGCTGGCGTCTTACAAACCAGGAAAGCTCTGGACCGGGAAACGCAGTCGTTTTACAACCTCGTCATCACTGTTAACGACCTGGCACTGCCTCCGATGACCCGCTTCACCAGCACTGCGCAGGTGTCAATCATCCTCCTAGATGTCAACGACTGCCCGCCCACATTCACATCGCAAACCACAGCGTATATTCAAGAGAATACGCCGGTGGATACGCTAGTGTTAACAGCGCAAGCAACCGATGCCGACAGCGGCCCCAATAGCTACGTGGAATATTCCCTCAAAGGGCCTTTTGGGAATAAGTTCAGCATCGGGAACATCGACGGTGGCGTGATTCTGGTTGGCGAACTGGACCGTGAGGAGATGGCCAATTACTCTCTGACCATCATGGCTACGGATAAAGGCGAGCCGCCGCTTTCCTCCAGCATGGAGGTAACGATGATCGTGCTGGATGTGAACGACAACACACCTAGCTTCTCGCAGAACATCTATGACATCGAGATCGAGGAAAACATGCTCAGCGGCGCCGACGTCCTGCAGGTGTTCGCCAGCGACGCTGACGAGGGAACCAATGGCCAGATACGCTTCTCCATCGCCGGGGGGAACGCTAACTCTGACTTCCGGATCGACTCGGTGACGGGAGTGATTTCAGTGGCAAAGCTGCTGGATCGCGAAACGCGCTCGGCGTATTCTCTGCTGGTGCAGGCGGCGGATCGTGGCAGCAGCCCTCGTGTGGATCGTGCAACTGTTAACATTGTGCTTTTGGACATAAACGACTGCACGCCTGTGTTTGAGCTCTCGCCGTACAGCGTCAGCGTACAGGAGAACTTAGGAAACCTGCCCAAGAACATCCTACAGGCAAGTGCACGGCATTTATGCTATTGAAATTATCGTAAATAGGTTTACAATCATGCATTTCGCAGATGCCTATTTCCAAAGTGATTTATAAAAGAGGTTCCACCTGAAACCCTCCACCTTCCCCAGCTCCACCTGTATAGATCTACTATGGGTTATTTTATATGCTATTTTATGTAGTAGCAGTATGTCTTAAATACTCACAGCTCTGTATCGGTGTATGCATTGGCAGTAGCAGGTTCCTGTACTTGCTTTGCAGCAGCAGCAGTAATCTACAACAACAGCAATAACCAACAGCAGCAGCACCGTAGCACACCAAAATACATTACCAAGACCAAATACCAAAATACATTACCAAGACCAAATACCAAAATGCATTAGCAAGACCAAATACCAAAATGCATTACCAAGACCAAATACCAAAATGCATTTCCAAGACCAAATACCAAAAATGCATTACCGAGACCAAATACCAAAAATGCATTACCAAGACCAAATACCAAAATGCATTACCAAGACCAAATACCAAAATGCATTTCCAAGACCAAATACCAAAATGCATTTCCAAGACCAAATACCAAAATGCGTTTACGAGGACCAAATACCAAAATGCATTACCAAGACCAAATACCAAAATGCGTTTACCAAGACCAAATACCAAAATGCATTACCAAGACCAAATACCAAAATGCGTTAGGGACCAAATAATACCAAAATGCATTACCAAGACCAAATACCAAAATGCATTTCCAAGACCAAATACCAAAATGCATTACCGAGACCAAATACCAAAATGCATTTCCAAGACCAAATACCAAAATGCATTTCCAAGACCAAATACCAAAATGCATTACCAAGACCAAATACCAAAATACATTACCAAGACCAAATACCAAAATGCATTACCAAGACCAAATACCAAAATGCATTACCAAGACCAAATACCAAAATACATTATTAAGACCAAATACATTAAACATTGTTGTAGTCATTACTATGCTAAAATCTTCCAAGAATTGTCACGATAGAAATGATAAATTTACAGTCATGCATTAAGCAGATGCTTTTTCTTAAAGTGACTTATTAAAAAGGGACTAGTCAAAAACTGAATATAAACAGCCTCTGAAATCATATATTTGGGTCATTTTTGGTATTTGGTGCCTTTTGGACATCATAAAAAAATTGTTTTTACATGTAAAACAAACTACTTTTTTTGTAATCATGATTGGGGAAAACACTTGAGAAATGAAGTGTAAGCATTTATGAAACAAAATCTATAAAACAGAAGAGAAAAAATGTCCTGTAGCATCTTACAGTACCCTACATTTATGTTATCAAAATGAGTGTAAATACATTTACAATCTTGCATTTAGCAGACGCTTTTTCACAAAGTGACCCATGAAAGATGAACTAAAGAGGCAGAGTTATCTAGACGGAAATCAGTCATAAACAGCTTCTGACATCATATTTTGGGGTCCTTCTTGGTATTCAGTGTAGTTTGGACATCATAAATATATATATAATTTTCAAAACAACTTTTTGTGTAATCATGATTGGGAAATATTTGAAAAATTATCCAGGTCAAGATCAGGAAAATAAATGTAAGAATTTATGAAACAAAATCTATGAAATGGAAGGCCAAACATGGCCAAGGACAAACAAGATAAAAAAAAAGAGTTAATGGTCTTTACCAGGGACACAGAAGCCACCGAATACCAGGACTGACCCAGGAATGAGTTTTTGATTTGTCAACAGTCACTGTTAAGTCTTATTCGTTTTTCCCACAACATTAGCACTGCTTCCTCTTGCTGTTACAGTCATGTATATTTATGTATCTCAATAACCATTTGATGTATAGTGTCTGTATTTTACACTGTGTTTATTTGACTGAGATTGATTAGATTGTGCGGTGGATGTTTATACAGTTGTGACGTTACAATTTGTTCAAAATCTGTTGGATATTGTAAATCCAGTATCTAAATATCTTCAGTACATTTTGGCTCTATTAAGATTTAATAGGCAAGTGTCCGATGCAACAAACGTGTAATTACGACATAAGTGAGAAATTGCTGATAGATTTAGTTGATCTCATTAGATTGGGCGGCTTTGGTTCTATATCATCTATAATTTTTGCTTTAACATGCAGAAATGAGAGACCAAATTTCCAGCACAAAGCGCGCTCTGTAACTGGAAGGGCTTGCGTGTTAGACGGCGGAGCTGGAATGATAAATGCTGGGCGTGAATTGGGCTCGGGCTTCCCAGCGCAGGGTGACCGAGTGTAAACGCAGAAAGTAATATGCCACGGCTAAATGACATAGTGAGGGTGGTCTCCAATGTCTGAGTCAAAACAAACCTCACCTGAGAGGGCAATGAGCTGGAGTCACGGCTCCTCGGGTGTGTCAGCGCCAGAGTCTCACACAAACCAATGCTGAACCCAAACGAGGCGTTTTAAAGACCTAAAACACAGAATGAGACCTGTGTGAGAATGAGCAAAGACCACATGGAATCACAATTGCTAACTACTACTAGATACATTCAGCTTGTAAAAAACGTTGTGGGAACATTGTTTGGAACATTATTTAAAGATTACAGAAACATTTCTTACAACATTCTAGTAACTTTATTTTCACCCCAAATAACTTTTTTAAGTACAAATAACATCATAAGGGCGTTTCAAGTATGTTTATCTCAGAACTTTTTTATCTCGGCATTATGAGAATCAAATATTAATAAAGATATAAGAACATTCCATAAACATTACTTTAAGAAGTTTTGTCCTAACATTTCTATGACTTTAAAAAGACATAAGTGAAAGAGAACTTGTTGGCTGGGTATACTAAATCTGTTTAGTTACAAAAAAACGTGTCACCTTTTGGTGAAATTTGTCATTTTGAATCCAAAATAGGTCATTTGTGTGATTTGCGTATATTTGACTTCTATTCTCACAAATCCTCAACATACAAAGCATTGACAGTGTAAATAAGAGATTCACTATGCAGTGTGTAGTTACATTCATTGATTTTAACAAGAGTTTGCTCACTTCTTGTATATAATACATTCAATTTAAAGTTTTGTTTGTCATGCTTTTAAGAGGACCGGCTTGCACATATATTGCAATGTTTCAAGAGTGACAAACACGTATGATTAAGTGAGTGGATCTGAACTATATTAGGGTGAGTGAATGGCATTTAAGCTAATGAGTGATTCTTTGCATCATATACTGGTTATAGTGGTAATATCATCATTTAAAAGTGTTTGTTTTCCATCAGGTGGCATAAATCGTCCTCTAAACTGAAGCATGGTTTATTATCCATGAGATCACCATAAAAAGCATAATAAAGTGTTTAAAACATTACATCTTAGTCACTCTTTTCACCCCTGATGGTCTCATTCTGCTCAAACAAGACAGATTAAACCAGGTGATATGCTGGTCTAAGACGGTTTAGCTCAGGGGTGTCAAACTCAGTTCCTGGAGGGCCGGAGTCCTGCAGAGTTTAGATGCAACCCTAATTAAACACACCTGATCCAGCTAATCAAGTCCTTCAGGCTTATTTGAAAACGACATGGTTTGTGTGTTGGAGAAGGGTTGGAACAAAACTGGACTGAACTGAGTTTGACACCCCTGGTTTAGCTGATCAGCCAGCTGACGAAGGTCCTACACAGGGTTAGGTAGCTAACCCTATACACAGTAAACTGTATCTGGCATTTAATAGCAAAAAAAAAAAAAAAACGTTTTGGCTTTGAATATGAGATGACATGATTGTTGGGACTGCTATTAATTGTATTTCTGTCATGACACTTCTCGGAGTGATTGGCATGGTAATGTACATGACAATGTTAATGTGTTTGGTCTTGGCAGAATAGATCTGCTACGCTGCTGCTGCGGCAGAGCAAGTACCGAGACTACTGCCAATGCGTTCACAACATGCTGCTGTGAGCATGTAAGAAATACTGCTGCTGCAAATATAACATGAATAACCCCATATAGCATACACAAATCACCTCGTAGTAGATCTATAAAGGTGGAGCTGGGGAAGTTGGAGGGTTTCTGAAGCACGCTGCAACTGCTACCCCAAACATTAGCTAAGTATTTGAATGTTGAGCAGCAAGCTCATTGGCTATCAATACAGGAGAGAACCAATCAGCTGTGACATGTGATGATGATGTCATACTTAGATCTATCGGACTGCGCCATCTAGAGTTGCACACCAGAACTCTGTATTTGTACAGATACTAAAGAAGGTTTGTGTTGTGTCGCAGGTGGTGGCCCGTGATGACGATCTGGGCACTAACGGTCAGATCAGCTACACCCTGAGCAGCGGGAACGACGCGGGAGCGTTCAGCCTCACGTCAGGCGGTCAGCTGAACCTGATACGAACGCTGGACCGAGAAACTCAGGACAAATACACGCTCATCATCACGGCGCACGACGCAGGTAAGATGGTTCAGATGCTGTGCACTGGTTAGTCAAGTTATCCCGTCTCATTGTGCAAAGTCACATGACTTTTATGATGTGCATGGTGGAATTTATTCGGTAAATATGTTCCATCGTAGTTTATGAGTATTTTTTCTTATCAGATAAAAAGTTTATCCTACTCAATTGTGTGCGTAAGTTTTTATGCACATTATTTTGAATTTATGCACATCTTGGCGTCTCCATCCAGCGTTTTTTTTATGCGATGTTCCAAAATGTGCATAGAAATAGGTGGATGGAAATATACACTGAACAATATTATAAACGCAACACTTTTGTTTTTGCCCCCATTTTTCATGAGCTGAACTCAAAGATATAAGACTTTTTCTATGTACACAAAAGGCCTCTTTCTCTCAAATATTGTTCACAAATCTGTCTAAATCTGTGTTAGTGAGCACTTTGCCGAGATAATCCATCCACCTCACAGGTGTGGCGTATCAAGATGTGATTAGGCAGCATGATTATTGCACAGGTGGCCACAATAAAATGCAGTTTTACTGTATGGGGGGGGGGGAGTCGGCAAAGGAGAAGTGCTCGCTAACACAGATTTAGACAGATTTGTGAACAATATTTGAGAGAAATTACACATTCAAAACACGGCATCAGAGAAGTGCTGTTTCGGCCAAATATTTACGCCCTGCAAAACAATCACGTTCTTTCTCAATATTTCTGTCTTGTCTTCCAGTATAAATATCTAAACATCCTTAAATCAAGACACATTTACTGGAGAAGCAAAATGACTTCAGATAGTAAGTCTTATTTTCTGAGAAATTGATAAAAATTGGTTTTCGCTTAAATCAAGAATATCTGCCAATGGGATGAAACAAATAATCTTGTTTTCCTTCTGAATGCATTTTTCTGACACCATTGACAGATTTTTTTCTTGTTTTAATCATAAACTCACTTCATTTTGATACATTTTTCAGAGAACATGACTTAATATGTTAATATGTGCAACGTGCACATTTATTGATATTTAAAATAGTCTCATACGTTGAGAGAAATTGTTCTGAGATCAACAATCTCAAAATGTACTCATGATCTTATTTGTACTTGATGAACAGTTTTTTGTAGCCTTTAAATAACATTATAATCTCAACATGAAACCTTGAAATTTTAACGTCCTCGGTATATTAAAAAACAAACATTCAAATAACAACGTTTTAGGGAAAAGTAAAGTTAGTAGAACATCGTAAGAACATTTTTTGTGGAAAACTGGAGATTTTAGAAACATTTCAAAGTAATGACGTTCCCACGTTTTTACCAAATTTTTCACCCGGGTCACGCCATTTACCTACTCCAGTAAATGTATCATAATTTCAGAACATTTAGATATATTTACTGGAAAACAAGACATAATTATTGATCAATAAAATTTTTACAGTGTTGTTGCCAGAGTTTTAGAAGTTTTAGTTTGTAGAGTTCAGGGAAAAGAAGCCATGGTTTAGAACTTGTGTGTAAGCAATTTAAAAATAAAAAGTGAGAAAACATGCCTGGGTTTTAGTTGTGTGTGTGTGTGTGTGTGTGTGTGTGTGCGTGTGTGTGTGTGTGTGTGTGTGTGTGTGTGTGTGTGTGTGTGTCTGTGTGTGTGTGTGCGTGTGCCTGCGTGTGTGCGTGTGCCTGTGTGTGTATGTGTGTGTGTGTGTGTGTGTGTGTGTGTGTGTGTGTCTGTGTGTCTGTGTGTGTGTTCTGGTTAACCCGTCTGGGCCGTCTGGTGCCTGTCGTCCATTCCTCTGAGGTCACGTGATCTGCTGTAATGACAGGGATTTGTCCTGGACTTCGGCGAGAACTTTAGACAATAAATAGAGTCCAGAATCTGCCAAGATCAGGAAACAGCTCTGGAGCGCCGAGAGCCAGTCAAACGATGACTGATGTTTTGGCCCGGACACAATCTGCAGACGCTTTTCACATTTTCTACACCGGTTTCTCCAGTAAATCTGCTGAAGTCGGGTTTAAACGTGATTAATTGTGATTCGCAGTTCTGTTTTATTATACAATCATTTATGAAAAATAAAAAAATGTATTCTTTCAATGCTGAAAAAAATGGTTTTAGCTGGTCTGAAATGTCCTCAAATCTCCTGTAAAGTGTTTTGTATGGTCATGGTTTAGCTTTTAGTTACACTACCAGTCGGTCAAAAGATTTTAAACAGTAAGATTTTAATGTTTTTTAAATGAGTCTCTTCGGCTCACCAAGCCTGCATTTGTTTAATCAAAAACACAGCAAAAACAGTAAAAGTTTGAAATATGTTAACTTTTTAAAACAATATTTTTCTATGTGAATATGTGTTAAACTGTATTTATTTCTGTGATCAAATCTGTATTTTCAGCATCATTACTCCAGTCTTCAGTGTCACATGATCTTCAGAAATCATTATAATATGCTGATTTACTGCTCAAAAAACATTTATTATTATTATTATTATTATATTGAAAACAGCTGAGTAGATTTCTTTCAGGTTTCTTTGATGAATATACATTTCAGAAGAACAGCATTTATCTGAAATAGAAATAATTTGTAATGCTATAAATGTATTTATCATCACATTTACTCAATTTAAAGCATCACTGCTAAATGAAAGTATTCATTTCTATAACCCCCAAAACATTTTTTTAAATATTGATAATAATAATTACTAATACTACTAATAATAAAATGTTTCTTGAGCAGCATATTATTATGATTTCTGAAGATCGTGTGACACTGAAGACTGGAGTAATGATGCTGAAAATACAGCTTTTATCACATAAATAAATTACACTTTAACATATATTCACATCGAAAGCAATTATTTTAAAAAGTAAAAATATTTCAAAATTGTACTGCTTTTGCTGTATATTAGATCAAATAAACGCAGGCTTGGTGAGCAGAAAAGACTCATTAAAGCATTCAATCTTTTGACTGGTGGTGTATCTATAATAACCAGGTGATTAGAGTGACAACATCAGAGTAAAACACAGTAATGGACTATAATGTCAGTATTTTGTCTGCACCGATAGTTATGGATAAATAGTCTTGTAATTGAAAAAGCGAGACTATTTTAAAACAGCTGAGCAGATCATGGATCCAGTTTAACCCGATCCGAGCAGCATAGATGTTTATCACAAATAAAGCGTGATTAATGCTGCAAATGTTTACTGGTGTTTGTCTCCGTTTGCGCTGCTCTCCTCCAACACTCAAACTCCTATACGCCGCAGAAAGAGCTGATATATGAAGTATCAAATCAAATCAAATCAAATCACTTTTATTGTCACATCACCACAGGTGAGTGAAATTCTTGAGAGCGTGCTCCAGACAGTGCAGAAACAATTTACATATACACAGTACATACTTACAGACTTATACAGAAGACAATGTGCAGAATACACATACATATACTCAGTACACACAGTGTACTATTAGACATACTTACAGTTATCAATACACATTATACACAGTATGTACACATTCTACATTATAATAATATGCAAAAGTGCAGCAGATTATACATAATCCGGATACACAGTGTCATGGATGTGTGTTGCATGGTATCCAGTG
>CM050426.1:31836867-31906867 GCA_027564155.1 Gymnocypris eckloni scoliostomus
TGTTTACATTATATGTGTGTGTACTGTGTATATTCATGTGTAAAATATGTGTACACACATACAATATATATTTTACAAATATTTACATGTTTATATATGAATAATTGTATATTATATTATAAATGTATTTAATATATAAACATACATTTGTATTAAATATATACATGCATGTGTTTGTATTTATATATACATATACACACATATTATGTAAAAAAAAATACAAAAATATGTATGCAAAAAAGAATATTTTGAATGTGATTAATCTTGATTGATTTTTCGAAAGCACACTTTTATAATTTATTGAAATTATTTTATATCGTAATTTTATTTGTATATATTTGTTATTTTGGATGGTATTTTTGAGTTTAACTTTTATTATGGATGTTATTTATCATTTGACAGCACTTATATGAATATACAGTTTATATTAATAGCAATTTATATAAAATAATAATAGCTAAACAGCTCAAGTGAAATAATAAATCAAAACTAAATAAACATTTTATAAATATATACATAACAAAATAACAGTAATACACAACAGAACGACTAAAATGAAACTGGGGGTATTAAAATACACCATAAGCGTTCACACACACACACACACACACACACACACACACAGCAGGTCAGTTTAATGTGGCTCATAAGCGGCTTCCGCGGCTCCATATGTTCGTGAGTTTGTGAGTGTACAGCTGAATTAAGATGCAGCACACGCTTGAATGACTTCCAGAGCGAGAGCCGGGACAGATGGAGCACGTTTACTGCTCTTATCCAGCGCTGATCGCTGAGGA
Organism: Gymnocypris eckloni scoliostomus; assembly: GCA_027564155.1. NCBI lineage: Eukaryota > Metazoa > Chordata > Actinopteri > Cypriniformes > Cyprinidae > Gymnocypris > Gymnocypris eckloni. The sequence goes on from CM050426.1 coordinate 31,837,662, forward strand.
ATTACAGCCGCGCCGCGGCGTGTGGACGCAGAGTCACTTCACTCGGTGCAGTTCACACTTTCAAATCATTCACTGAAATAAACCTTTGTTTTTTGTTCCAATTACAGTCTTTTTAAACTGCTAACACAGTCTCTTCACACACAAATCCAAGAACTACACACACAACATGCAAAACGCCTTCATGCAACTACACACACAACATGCAAAACGCCTTCATGCAACTACACACACAACATGCAAAACGCCTTCATGCAACTACACACACAACATGCAAAACGCCTTCATGCAACTACACACACAACATGCAAAACGCCTTCATGCAACTACACAACACGCCTTCATGCAACTACACACACAACATGTAAAACGCCTTCATGCAACTACACACACAACATGTAAAACGCCTTCATGCAACTACACACACAACATGTAAAACGCCTTCATGCAACTACACACACAACATGCAAAACGCCTTCATGCAACTACACACACAACATACAAAATGCCTTCATGCTCATGCAACTACACACACAACATGCAAAAGCACCTTCATGCAACTACACACACAACATGCAAAATGCCTTCATGCAACTACACACACAACATGCAAAATGCCTTCATGCAACTACACACACAACATACAAAACGCCTTCATGCAACTACACACACAACATGTAAAACGCCTTCATGCAACTACACACACAACATGCATGCAACTACACACACAACATTCATGCAACTACACACACAACATGCAAAACGCCTTCATGCAACTACACACACAACATTCATGCACAACTCACGTCTCTTGCAAAAACGAAGTGCCGCATTTAAACAAACACATGGTAATATTAATTCCTGTTAGATTCGTGTGTGTTACATAGAGAACTGGTTTGACAATCATCTAAGCAGATAAGTGCTGTGGTTAAGTCTTCGTCTTCTGACGAAGGTGAAGCCGTTGTTGTCTCTAAAGAAGTCTGAAATGGTTATGCATGCTTCTGGATTACTGCAGGTCGCTGTATATCGGTGCTCCTCACTCTCTACAGTTGGTTCAAAATACTGCAGCTCGGCTTCTTTATGGGAAGCGCAAATATGAGTCCATCACGCCTGATATCACTGCATTGACTGTCGGTCAAATATTGTATTGTTTATCTATAAATCTCTCCATAATCTGACTCCACAGTACCTATCTGATCTGTTACAACCATACACTCAGTCAAGAGCACTCAGATCTGCTGATTCTGGTTTACAACAAATTACAAATTAAGCTCAGATGAGCTTTATTTGTCACATACACAATTATACAGAGTATAATGAGGAGTGAAATGTGTTCTCTGCATTTAACCCATCCAAGTGGAGCAGTGGGCAGCCGACATTGCAGCGCCCGGGGAGCAGTCGGGGGTTCGGTGCCTTGCTCAAGGGTCTCACCTCAGTCGTGCACTTCCTGCCAGAGCCGGGATTCGAACCCACAACCTTGGGTTTCAAGTCCAACGCTCTATCCATTAGGCCACGACTGCCCCCTCTTATTTTTATTGCAAGTTCCTAGGGCACGTCTTTTTCTGTTGTTGGCCCTAAGCTGTGGAATAGTCTCGCAATTCATATCAGAACTGCCTCGATGTTATCTGTCTTTGTCTATCTCGTCTCCTTAGCATTTCATGTTTTACTTGTTGTTCAATGATTTTTTGTTTTAGTGAATCTCATACATTTTACGGTTTGTGTTAAATATTTTATTGTTTATAAACTCGTCGACTTGTTTTTGTTTCGCACACTTTGTGCAGCACTTTGGTCGACTTCGGTTGTTTTAAATGTGCTATATAAATAAACATTGTATTGTAACTGTGTGTTGTGTTTTGCAAAAAGGGTTTTATGAAATTGAAAGGCTGATAATTAGTGTCTGGTTTTGCAGATTTGGTGTGTTTCTGCTGTTTGAGTGACAGCTTTCAGAAACCGTGACACAAGGAAAGATTTTGTGTGCTTATTTGATGGTTTGAGTTAATGATAATAACTGGCTGAAGCGTGCTCTTAAAGTGAAACTCTGTGTTTCTTTGTGGATTGTGGGAGGAAAGTAACCTTCAGAAGGACACGTGGAGAGATTGAGTGTGAATCATTTATCTGCCACTGCGTCCAGTGAGGAGTTTAGCATCATAGATAGCATTGTGTTTCTATCTCTCTCACACACACATGCACCACATGCACACACACATGCACTCTGCACACACACACACACACACACACACACACACACACACACACACACACACACACACTCACACACACACACACACACACACACACACACACACACACACACACACACACACACATTCACACACACACACACACACACACACACACACACACACACACACACACACACACACAGACACACACACACATTCACACACACACACACACACACACACACACACACACTCACACACACACACACACACAGACACACACACACACACACACACACACACACACACACACACACACACACACATTACACACACACATACACACACACACATTCACACACACACTTTTGCGCACACACATACAGCTTGCACGCTCACTCACTCACTCACACATGGACACACACACACACACACACACACAAACTCAGACACTCACACAAATACACACACACACACTCGCACGTACACACGCTCGCTCACTCACGCACGCACACACACATACACACAATCGCACACACACACACACACACACACACACACACACACACACACACACACACACACACACACACACACACACACACACACACACACACACACACACACACACTCGCACACACACTCACATATACACACACACACACGGTGTTAATTTGATTACGTGTCATTTGTAACTAACTGCATGATTCTTACTGTACATTTCTGTCAAAGTCACCACTAATAACCTACTAAATATAATGTAGAAACGTAATATTTTCTGTAAAGCTGCATTGCATTGATTTGTATGTGAAAAGCGCTACACAAATGAACTTGAATTGGAGTTTGAGAGCTGCAGGTCAGGTTTTGTGTGATTATGGGGAGTTTTGTATTTACTGATGACCAAACCGCAACAAACACACACAGACTGCTGCAGGTCTCCTCCAAACACTCACCCAAGCTCCTGCTCGTAAACAGGCAGTGATGTCACTTCCTGTAATCACAGAGGAAGTCCTGGAGAACAGGAGCAGATCCTGAAACAATGCAGCTCTGATTTCACTCACAAACACAAGCGTGAGATATTAAATATTCAGGGTTTTAGTCTCTAATCAATAGTTCAGCTCAGCTAACGGGATGTTCTGTCAAAGATTCTCTCTTAGTCACGAACAAATGTTCTTTAAATAACATTAATGGAACGTGTTTTCAGAGTTTGCTGTTCTTTATTAATGCTCTCAAAACGTCAACACAATAATGGAACGTGTAATGATGTTTAAACATTACTGCGCACTACCCAGATAACAAATTAGGTTATAAAAACATTGAAATATTTCTAAAACATCGAAATGTCCATTTTTTTTGTTGGGATTATAACATTATTTAAAGGTTACTAAAACATTTTTAAAACCTGACTTTTTAAACCGAAATATAACTTTATTTTGAATGGTATTTTTAATATTCTAAAATCATTACAATTTCCTATTTTTTGTCGTGATTATAACATTATTTAAAGTAGTGATCGACCGATATTGATTTTTTATAATCGATACCGATACCAATTATTTGCATGTTTATGTACCTGATAACTGATATTCAGAACCGATATTTCTTTACTGTTATAAAGTAGATAAATAACAGAGTGAAGTCCATTCTTCTCTTTCAGTCATCTTAACAACTACAAAAAACTGTTGAAAATTAACATTCTTTCATCATGTTAAATTTCATCTTCAAATTACAACAATAAAAACATTTTATTCATAAACAGCATCATAAGCAACACTGATATTAACATTAAGCAAACGAATGTCTAATGTTCTCAAATGGAGAAGTGGACTTGTAACCCGAGTGTCACAATGAAGACGGGAGGATTCAGTTGCGGAAAAAGAGAGTTTATTACAAGAAGTAATACACAGCGAGAAACTAAACGGAGCTCAGAGGCAGAGGGGCGGAGCTTCCGTAGAGCAGAAGCGGAGCTTTCCGTAGGCAGAAACGGAGCTCCGTAGGGGCTGAGGCGGGTAGCGCAGGGAAGCAATGGGCAGACGAGTCTCCGGCGATCGGAGTCCAGGAAAGCAGCAGGGCTCAGGAATCGGAAACCAGGAACCAGAAACGCCAGAACGTAACGTCGACCGCAAAACTGCAAGGATCTGACAAGAGGAGAGCGTGACAGGAACTGATATAGCCCAATGGTGATGACTCTCAGCTGGAGCGAATTAGCCTCAATCACACACACCCACAGACACCTGCTCACACATACGCACACGCATACAGACAAGACACGGTGAGGACGGGACCGGGAACCCATGAACCGTGACAGTACCCCTCCCTAGGAGCCTCTCGGCGCCCCAGCCGACCTTACCTGTTGATTGTAATCATCAATAAGGGAGTGATCCAATATGTCCCTGGCCGGAACCCAACTTCTCCTCCGGACCGTAACCTTCCCAGTCCACCAAGTATTGAAATCCTCGCCCCTCCGCCTCGAGTCCAGAATGCGATTGACCGAATAGGTGGGTTCCCCATCTACGAGTCGCGCGGGAGGAACCGAGTAGGCGGATTAAGGGAGACCAAAACGGGTTTAATTTTGGATACATGGAAGGCGGGATGAATTCTCCTGTACGCAGGAGGGAGTTTGAGGCGGACTGTCACCGGACTAATAATTTTAGTGACAGGAAACGGGCCAATAAATTTGGGAGCCAACTTATTACACACGGATCGGAGCGGAATGTTCTGGGTAGAAAGCCACACTTTTGACCAACGACGAGACGGGAGGCTTCGACCGGTGGCGATCAGCCTTAGCCTTGGTGCACGCCCCACCCGGAGGAGAGTCTCTCGGCTCGCCCAGGTACGGTGACACCTCTGGACGAAGGCGTGAGCAGAGGGACCGCGACTGGATTCCATACTAGGGAAAAGAGGTGGCTGGTAACCTAAACTACACTCAAACGGCGAAAGGCCCGTGGACGACACCTGTAACGAGTTGTGAGCGTACTCAACCCATGAAAGTTGCTGACACCAGGAAGTGGGATTCTGAGTGACCAAACATCGCAACACCCTCTCGAGATCCTGGTTGGCCGCTCAGTCTGACCGTTGGTCTGAGGGTGAAACCCAGAAGACAAACTCACAGTCGCCCCAGTAGTCGACAAAACTCTCTCCAAAATTTGGACACGAATTGGGGACCCTGTCGGAAACCACGTCTGCCGGGAGGCCATGAATGCGAAAGACGTGATCAACTACCGTAGCCGCTGTCTCCTTGGCTGAGGGCAATTTGGGCAAGGGAATAAAATGGGCCGCCGAGAACCGGGTCCACTACGGTTAAAACAACCGTATTACCCAGGGAGGGTGGGAGGGCAGTAACGAAATCTAGCGCGATATGGGACCAGGGTCTCAAGGGACTGACAGCGGCTGAAGTAACCCCTCTGGAGGTCGATTGGAAGTCTTACCCGAGCACAGACTGAGCAGGCCAAAACAAACTCGGATATCGCGAGCCATGGCCCGCCACCAGAATCGTTGTTTAATCAAAACATGGTGCGACCGATTCCTGGATGACAAGCCACGTTGGAACAGTGACCCCATTGGATGACGTTGGACCGTAACCCTCCGGCACAAACAACCGGCCCGTTGGGCATCCAGGCGGAGGCGTTACCCCTTCCAGGCCGTGCGGACCTTCGATTCGATCTCCCAAGTGACTGCAGAGACAACCAATCTCTCAGGTATAATGCACTCGGAGACACCGGGCGGTCCGAAATGTCAAAATGCGTGACAAGGCATCGGGCTTGATGTTCTTAGAACCCGGCCGATAGGAGATGGAAAATCAAAACGTCCGAAAAATAGTGCCCAACGAGCCTGCCTGGAGTTAAGACGCTTTGGCGGACTGAATATATTCAAGATTCTTATGGTCGGTCCAAACTATGAAAGGAACCCCGAACCCTCTAACCAGTGACGCCATTCTTCCAACGCTAGCTTGACGGCCAGCAACTCTCTGTTACCGATGTCGAATTGCGTCGGCAGGAGACAGTCGATGGGAAAAACGCGCAGGGATGCACTTTGTCGTCCGAGGTGGCCCGTTGGGATAGCACTGCACCTACCCCACCTCTGACGCTGCCGACCTCCACCACGAACTGACGTGTGGGATCAGGGGCCCGGAGAATGGGAGCCGAAACGGCGGCCTCTGAGTTTGGTAAATGCGGCCTCGGCTGCATTCGACCACCTGAACGTCATCTTGGTGGAGGTCAAGGCAGTCAGAGGAGCGGCTAGTTGGCTGAAATTGCGAATAAAACGCCGGTAAAATTAGCGAACCCCAGAAACCTCAGCAGGGCCTTGCGGGAATCAGGGGTTGGCCAATTTACCACAGCCTTAACCCTGTCAGGATCCATGCGAACCCTCCGGCGACACTATGAAACCCAGGAAAGGAACCGACTGTGCATGGAACGCGCACTTCTCCGCCTTGACAAAAAGCCCATTCTCTAACAACCTCTGGAGCACTCGCCTGACGTGTTGAACATGTTCCTGGAGAGAAGAAGAAAATCAATATGTCATCCAGGTAGACATATATGAACTGATCGACCATATCTCTCAACACGTCATTGACGAGTGCCTGGAAGACCGCTGGAGAGTTAGAGAGCCCGAAAGGCATAACCAAATATTCAAAATGCCCTCTGGGGGTATTAAACGGTCTTCCACTCATCCCCTCTTATGCGAACCAAATGATAAGCGCTTTCTAAGATCTAACTTAGTGAAGATGGATGCTCCCTGCAACCTCTCGAAGGCTGAAGACATCAACGGCAAAGGATAGGTATTCTTTACCGTGATGTTGTTCAAGCCCCGTAGTCAATACAAGGTCGCAGAGAACCATCCTTCTTCGCGAAAAAAAATCCTGCCCCGCTGGAGAAGAAGAGGCGGATGAACCCGGCTGTCAGAGAATCAGAAATATATTTCTCCATGGCCTCCCTTTCCGGAACAGAAAGCGAGTATAATCTGCCCTTAGGCGGAGACATACCTGGTACTAAGTCTATAGCACAGTCGTAGGGACGATGAGGAGGGAGAGAAGCGGCCCTGGACTTACTGAACACCTCCTTCAGGTCGAGATACTCGGGCACGTTAGACAGGTTCCCCATCTCCTCCTGCAACACAGAATCACACACAGAAAACCAGCAGACACAAGACAAGAGGCATAGCAGGCTCGACTCCACTCCGACACGGTGTGCCGACCCCAATCCACCCGAGGATTGTGCTGTGAGCCAGGGGTGACCCAACACCACCGGGGCCAGGGGTGAGTGGGTGACGAGGAACGTGATGGTCTCTGAGTGGTTGCCTGAGGTGACGAGGGTGATGGGTACCGTGGAGAGACTGATCGGAGGAAGTGACTGTCCATTAAGGGCGCTGACAGAGATCTTGTGACGGAGGGGAACCAAGGGAATGTGAAGGAGTTGGGCCAGGAAATGTCCAGCAGGTTACCCTCGGCCCGGAGTCTAGCAGCGCCGCCCTCATGTCGCCGGCCGCCCATTGCAACCTCACCGGGAGGAGGGTGGTGGATGAGGCTTTGTTGATAGATACCCGCCCGACAGTAGCCTCAGACCTACTGTCGGGCCTGGTCTTTACGGGCACTTCACCAGGAAATGGCCAGCCGCCACAGTATAAACATAGTCCCCTCGTCCTCCGACGATCTCTCTCCTCCCGGAGAGCCGAGCTCTACCCACCTGCATGGGTTCGAACCGACGAGTGACCGACCGTATCGCCGTGTCGAAGAAAGGATATCTCGGTGTTAACTTGCGCCGACCACGAAGATCGCGTTGCTGAAGCCGTGCATCCACGCGTAAGGCCAAATCCACAAGTTCGTCCAACCCGAGAGGTAACTCCACCACATCAATCTCTTGATGGATACGGTCGGCCAGCCCATGCAGGAACATGTCCCACTGCGCCTTCTCGTTCCACTTCACACTCTGCCGCCAGGGTCCTGAACTGGATGGAATAGTCAGAAACGGACTGCTCCCCCTGGCGGAGATCGGCCAGCATGCGCGCTGCCTCGCGCCCGACCAGCGCGCGATCGAACACCCTCCTCATCTCCTGAGAAAGTGAGTGGAACGAGGAACAACAGGGATGGCGATTCTCCCACACCGCCGTTCCCCACAATGCTGCCCTTCCTGACAGCAACGTAAGCACTAGTGCCACTCTGGAAACTTCTGTGGCAAACGTCAGTGGCTGGAGCGAGAAAAACAGAGAACACTTCAGAAACGCTCTACAGAGATTAGGATCTCCGCATACATCTCCGGTGCAGGGAGTCTAGGTTCGTGCTGAGGGCTTTGGTTCCCGGGGATGGAAAAGCTAGGCGGTGTGGGTGGCGCAGCGGGTGATCTTAATAACTGTACCTGGGTTGTGAGCTCGGACACCTGCGCTACTAACGCCTGCACAGCTCGCCCGGTGTTCAACATTTTCTCCTCCTGGAGATCCATACGAGCGTTGTTGCCGGCTAACAGTTCCTGCAAACCACGAGTCTCCGCTGAATCCATGAAGATTGGTCAGATCCTTCTGTCACAATGAAGACGGGAGGATTCAGTTATGGAAAGAGAGTTTATTACAGAAGTAATACACAGCGAGAAACCGGAGCTTTCCGTAGGCAGAGGCGGAGCTTCCGTAGGGCAGAAGCGGAGCTTTCCGTGAGGCAGAAACGGAGCTTTCCGTAGGGGCTGAGGCGGGTAGCGCAGGGAAGCAATGGGCAGACGAGTCTCCGGCGATCGGAGTCAGGAAGCAGCAGGGCTCAGGAATCGCGGGAAACCAGGAACCAGAAACGCCTCGTAAACGCCGACCGCAAACTGCAAGGATCTGACAAGAGGAGAGCGTGACAGGAACTGATATAGCCCAATGGTGATGACTCTCAGCTGGAGCGAATTAGCCTCAATCACACACACCCACAGACACCTGCTCACACATACGCACAGCACACAGACAAGACACGGTGAGGACGGGACCGGGAACCCATGAACCGTGACACAGAGGTTGTGGGTTCGAATCTCGGCTCCGGCAGGAATTGTCCACGACTGAGGTGAGACTCACTTGGATGGGTTAAATACACAGAACACATTTCACTGCTGGTTACTCTGTATAATTGTGTATGTTGTGTATAATTGTGTATTGTATATATATTTTTTACAAAACCGATATCCGATAATGATAAAATGCTTAAATATCGGTAAACCGATATATCGGTCGATCTCTAATTTAAAGGTTACAAAAACGTTTCTAAGAATGTTCGAGTACAAATAACATAATAAGAACGTTCCAAGTTGATCTCAGAATGTTTTCTCTCAATGTTACAAGAATGTGTATCAAATATTACTAAAGTATGTTCCATAAACAGTATTTTAAGAATGTTTCTCCTAACATTGACATCACTTGTAATAACTGTTGGGTTATTGTTCCGCACGGTTCAAATAATGTTTGCACAACAATACAATTAAAGATTCCCGTAATTCTCCTTTTCTCAATGTTTACATCCAAGAAGATCATTTTTTGTATTTATTTTTTTTACATTTAAAATATGAAACATTCTGAGAACATTTAAAAGTAACATTTCATTAATTAACGGGAACGTTCTCTGAACTTATTTAACTCTCTCTTAAGCAGCTACAAACTCATGTTGTGTTCATAAAGTGATACATTCTATAAATTCAAAAGTGAAATTCTTATTAAAACAGAATATTACTGTAAATGTTGAACAGTAGAACAATTACATATGGGTCTTGGAAATGCATAATTCAAAATACCAGTAAAACTGTAGTTTTAAAAGATTGTAGTCGATATTGATTGATTGAATAATTGAATAAATGAGGCATTTACTGTATATAGTGCTTTATTGTGTATTGCTGTAAAGCCAAAGCACTTTACGATCATATGAGGGGTCTCTCCTCATCCACTCCGCAAACATACGTGGTTTCAGTGTTTATGTGTGCCACGGGTGTAAATAAGGAAGTTGTTTGTCATACAACTGGACGTATTAAATCTGAGAGACAGCTGAAGAGAGATGTTGATGTGCAGGAACACAGACCTTAACTGATCTCATTAACCGGATCAGACGTCTGATTAATGATGAGTAATGGAGACCTGTCACGTTCACACACACCTGCGTGTGTGTGTGTGTGTGTGTGTGTGCATGTTTGTGCATGTGTATGTGTGTGTTTGTGCATGTATGTGTGTCTGTGTGCGTGTTTGTGCATGTGTGTGTGCATGCGTATCAATGTCACTTTATATAAAGCACTAAATGCATGAATGTAACTGTAAATGTAATGTTTTAATGTTAACAGATACAACCTCTGATTTTAATATGTAATGCATTTACATGAACAAACATAAATAGAGATGAATAAACGCTGTAAGACATATATTGGTCATTGAGAGTTCATGGGAGCTAATGCGTGAAATTATACAATTATTACGTTTTGCTTCAAATACATTTCAAAGATATTTCAACAAATCCAGAAATGCTAGTTAAAATGTATTTAATGATACAAGTATTTTTTAATACAATGTGCAAAGTTTTGCTTTCACAGCAGGCAAATTAACCAGGCTAGTACAGTAAAGTAAAAAAGTGAAAAAAATAAAATAACATATTTTATAATATATTTTTAATGGTAAAAACATTTTCTTAGGGTTTGGTTTCAGTATGTATAACTAGCTCTCTATAAAACAATAGAAGTCTATGAACTGTATCCGTTTAGATAAAGTAAATATGTGTTTCGTTCTTAGACTGTGTGAGACAGCAGACGCTCTCTCTGGATCCTCTCGTCAGACACGGGTCACATTGTTTCAGCTCTGAATGAGACACACACATACACACACTCCATCAATACAATAATCAGACACACACACACACACACACACACACACACACACACACACACACACACACACACACACACACACACACACACACACACACACACACACACACACACACACACGCACACAGACAGACACACTCTCACAGACACACACACACACACATACACGCACACACAGAGACAGACAGACACACACACACACACACACACACACACACACACAGACATTTCCTTGTGCTCATCAGATAAATGCTAATCTGACACCATGCTAATCTCTTTGTCTTCGCAGTGAGGATGAGGCGATTAAAGCGTGTGCGAACAGCTTATTAGCATGTGTTATTAGTTACACTGATCTGCTGGAGGCCTGCAGGAACAACACGCTCTGAAAAGCGCCTCAGATTGCTTGCAGGCCGGGGGAAAATCTGCAGCCATTTTTCTTCTCTCTGGCTTTTGTTTTTACGAGCAGGATTTTCTGCCGTGCTGTAGAAGTGCACGATGTTATCAGAGGCTGAGTTTATGCACGGAGCAAATTCATTTTAATCACATTCATTCGTGGCGAGAGGGGGCAGATATTAGAATCACTGCTAGTCATTTAGCACGATCTCCTCAGATACCATCAGGCCACTTCTCATCACTGCGGTTTGATTTCTGCTGAAAGTAGCATTCGTTCTGTTTTAAACAGCAGGATTACATCTGTAAAGCATGCCGCCCCCTGCATCGATCCCTGTATATTTAAAGATTCCTGAGTGTGTGAGACGCGGTGAGTCAGAGATTAGTGCTGGACAGATGGCACCGACTCCAGCTCAGGATTTCAGCAGAGATGTTTCAGATTGAGAAGTTAATCTGTGCTGCTAGAATATCAAACCATCTGTGTTTAATGAGTTAAGAGTGTCCAAGCTCAACTCGTCACACCTGCTGAAGCCCAGTGATCCGTAACACTCACCAAACTGTATTTAAGTTATACAATACGGTCATTTATTTAGATCTTAAAGACTTTTTATAGGTTTGCATTTATTTAAACTTTTCTCTCATGCATGTTCTTCTATTATCCGTTATAAATATTTTGTGTGTTGTAGTTGTTTTTATATTTTGAATGTTCAGTTTTGAATTTTATGTTTTAAAAATCAGTTTTGATTTTAGTTAGTTTTGTTTTGGTCATTTTTATTTTTTAAATATGTCGAAAATATATATTTTTTTCAGTTAACGTTTATTTTATTTAAAGTAGCAAAATAGTTTTTTTTATTAGTTTAGTTTTATTTCACTAAGCCACAATCATCGCAGGTAATTGTGTCACTTTCATATTTGAGATAAGACTGAATAAAACTGTATCTTAAACAAAAATCATGAATTTGTTACATTTTGTTGGCTTAAAATGAGGCATATTCCTCGTGAGAGGGTGTTTAAAGAATTGGATACAATTCTGATGGTAAATATTTCTCTAAGGAAAAGAAGTTAGATTTGACAGAAATTTTGTAACACTTTACTTAAAGCCTACATAAAGAGTTAAGTTGAGAAAACTTTAGGAGATTTTTGAGTTTCTCAACTTTTTGTTGTATAAACGGAAAACAACAAGTTGAGAAAACTCTAAAATCTCCTGAAACTGGTTGCCTTAAACTTTGTTTTCTCAACTTTTGATTTTTTACAGTGTATAATGCAATGTAATTATTCACAATGTGCATTGTAATACATTATATCTTGTCGTAAATAATTATTACCAAATTTATAATGCATAGTGTAACAATGAATTGTATGAAGTGTTATAAAGTATTAACATTATTACTCCTTATGATGTTGCAACTTCTAACAACGTTATCAGCCAACTAGTGCGTAATGTATTATTTGCAAGCCAGTTTCTCACAGTTGGCACTTGGCGAGTGTTAATTTTGGACCCTGGAATTAAGTCGTAGATGAACATGCAACACAGACTCATTTCTGCTTCACACACTTATATAGATGGACTTGTTTTTCTCCTGTGTTTGTAGGAACGCCATCTCTAAGCAGTTCTGGTACTGTGATGGTATTGGTTGGTGATGTGAATGATAATATTCCATCATTCAGCTCAATGTCTTTCCACACTACGATTCCTGAAGATGCGCCCACCGGAATAGATGTCCTGTTGCTCAACAGCTCAGATTCGGATGTGGGACTCAATGGAGTGATCAGGTATGGCACTCATACACAATACTATAGAAGTCAAAATTCAAAAGTATAGCCTCTTTTTGATTGGGAGACATTTTTTTAAATTCTGTCCTTAAACTTTTAGCGACACACACATACACACTACCTGTTAGTCATGTATCTCTTAAGAGCCCCTGCATGAGCTCATGTGGGGGCAGCATGTTCCACTTTACTAAAAACATGCTAATGAGGATGATAATGAAGTATGACAGACAGATCAGAGCCCAGTAGGGGGCAGCGGGACAGTGAGGGGCTTCGGTTCTTAATTCACAGAACCAGCTTTATGCATCGACGCGACATCATAATTCTCACCGACCGTGAACTGACGTGAGGCGGTCGAAGATGTTGTTGTCTTTTCACCAGGGTTGTTTTTCACACTTTGTTCTGTAATTTGTGGAATTCCCGTCTCACTCTCTGAAGTTGCCATGTATGCATGTTACTGTCAGAACGAGTTTGTGTCACGGGGCTCGAAAATGAACCTCACTGAAACTCAAAACAGCATGGGAACGGCTCAAATCAGGTGTTTTTGATCAGGGCTGGTTAACTCATGCACAGCTGAGAAAACATACTGCGGGAATTATGAAAGAATTTAAAAGATGAATAAAGAATTAATCTTCCTGCTGTCCGTATGATAAGATACTTGGCGAATAAACTTCTAAACTCTTGCTTAGGAGGAATCTTTCTTGGGGCAGGTGCCGACACTCTGCTGACCGAAAATGTAGCTTTCCTGTAGTTTAATGCCAAGGTCATGGGTTTGATTCAAGGCAACGCGAGCACTGATAATATGTGTACCTTGAATACAATGTTAGTCACTTGGGATAAATGTGACCCTGGACCACAAAACCAGTTTTTTTATTGAGATTTAAACATAATCTGAAATATAAATTAATAAGTTTTCCATTGGTTTATTAGGATAGGACAATATTTGGCTGAGATTCAGCTATTTTTAAAATCTGGAGTCTGAAGGTGCACAAAAATCTAAATATTGAGAAAATAGCCTTTAAAGTTGTCCAAATGAAGTTCTTATTAATGCATATTACAAATCAAAAAATACGTTTTGATATATTTACAGTAGGAAATTTACAAAATATCTTCATGGAACACGATCTTTACTTAATATCCTAATATTTTTTGGCATAAAAGAAAAATATATAATTTTGACCCATGCAATGTATTGTTGGCTATTGCTACAAATATGCCAGTGCTACTTAAGACTGGTTTTGTGGTCCAAGGTTACAAATGTGTGTGGGTAGTTGACAGATAGCATTGTTTCGTCTCCATGCATAAACTGAATCTGTTGTGTTTGTGATTTACAGTTACAGTCTCAGTGGTGGGGACGGTCAGTTCTCCATCAACCCAGCCACAGGCCTGATCATCACCAGCTCCTTGCTGGATCGAGAGGCACGGGCGAGTTACCAGCTACTGGTGGTGGCATCGGACGGTGGACAGCCCACACCGCTATCCAGCTCTGCCACAGTGTCTGTGGTTGTGGCTGACATCAATGATAACCCTCCACGGTTTCACCATCATCCATATGTTACACACATACCTGCTTCTACTTCCACAGGTGTGTCCTCTATGTCAGGGGTGTATGGTTTCATTGGGTTTTGATCCGTCTGATCAGTGTCTAATCACTTCTGTTTTTTGCAGGCTCTCTGGTCTTTGCGGTCACAGTAACAGATGAAGACTCCAGCTCAAATGCTCAACTTCACTATTCGCTCACTGGACGCAATTCAGAAAAGTTCAGGATAGACCCCATCAGAGGTGCCATCACTGCCAATGAAAAACTCACCGGGAGTTCAGAGGTCACCTTCACGGTCCATGTAAAAGATGGAGGCACCAACCCCAAAACAGACAGCACAACTGTTACGGTTCGCTTCGTTATGGGAGGAGACTTCCCCCATATTAGAATCAAGGAGAAAGCCTTCACCTTTGCAGAAAACCAACCCACAAACACTGTTGTGACTAAAGTGACCGGATCTTCACCCAGGGCAGGTACTTTGTCGTACTACATTGCAAGCGGAAACCTGGACAATGCATTCCACATAGATCAACTTTCAGGAGAGCTGTCTATAAAAAAGCCTCTGGACTATGAGAATATTGAGAAGTACGTCTTGTGGATAGAGGCCCGTGACCAAGGCTTTCCCCTTATTCAGCTTATGAGAAAGTAGAGATCGCAGTTCTGGACGTTAACGACAACCATCCTACTTTTGAGCAAGAGCCGTTTAATGCTGAGATTTTAGAAAACCTCTCACCTCAACGTGTGCTTATAGTATCAGCGTTTGACCAGGACAGCGGACCAAACGGGCAACTGGAATATGCCATCATTGAAGGCAACAAAGAAAACAGCTTCAGCATCAACAAGGCAACTGGGGAAATCCGCACAACACGACCACTGGATCGAGAGAAGGTCGCTCAGTATGCTTTGAGAGTGAAGGCAACGGATAGAGGCAACCCTCCTAAAAGCACAGCAGTAAAGGTCTTGATCAGCGTGCTGGATGTCAATGATAACGCTCCCAGATTCTCCAAAATCTTCAGTGCCACTGTACCTGAAAATGCACCAGTGGGCTTCACTGTTACTCGAGTAACCACCACTGATGAAGATGCAGGAGCTAACGCTATAAGCCGATACTCCATCAGCGACGCAAGTCTTCCCTTCATTATCCACCCAAGCACAGGAGACATCACCATCAGTAGGCCATTAAACAGAGAGGACACGGGCCACTATATTGCCAAAGTCTCAGCACACGATTCAGGATGGACTGTTAGCACAGACGTCACAATATTTGTGACAGATGTGAATGATAACTTTCCGAGATTTAGCAAGCCGTCATATTACCTGGAATATCCTGAGCTGACAGAGGTCGGATCCATTGTGACTCAAGTCTTTGCCACAGATCCTGACGAGGGTTTCAACGGTAAAATATTTTACTTTATCCGATCTCAAACAGAGTACTTCCGAATCAACTCCAGCTCTGGTGAGATCTTCGTTAAACAGCAGCTCAGGTATCAAAACTCCAGTGGCCACAGTAATGTCAATGTGAACCGTCATAGTTTCATAGTCACCGCTTCAGATCGAAGCATCAGGCCGCTCATGAGCGAAACTACAGTTATCATAAATGTAGTTGACAGCAATGATAACCCACCCACGTTTGAATCTCCCATTTACTTTACCCCTGTCACTAAAAGCGTAAAGGTCGGCACAAGACTCCTCAAAGTCACAGCCCATGATAACAAGGACTTTGGCCTGAACTCTGAAATAGAGTATGCGGTATCTGGAGGCAACAGTTCCAGCAAGTTCCGCTTGGATAAACAAACTGGATCGGTCACAGTAGCGTCCTCGCTCACCGCAGACACAAATAAAGTTTACCTGCTTGAAATAACAGCAAGCGACAAAGGGAATCCTCCTCTGTCCGCCAAGACAACAGTCAAAATAGCTGTTACAGAAGAGAACCATCATACTCCAGAGTTTTCTCAGAACCAAGTTACAGTCACCGTGTCTGAAGGTCTGACTGTCGGCACAGCCATCCGCACACTTTCAGCACGAGATAAGGACAAGGACAAACAAATGAACGGCCTGGTTATGTACAACATATCCTCTGGTAATGACGATGGCTTGTTTTCAATTCACAGTCAAACGGGTGTTTTATCCATAGCAAAGCCACTGGATTATGAGACAAAACAGAAGCATGAACTCAGAGTTTCTGCAACAGATGGCGGGTGGATTGCCAAGACTAGCTATGTTACAGTTAATGTCCTAGTTACTGATGTAAATGATAACCCTCCAGTGTTCGACCCTGTTGACTACTTCCCAGTCGTGCAGGAAAATGTCCCCAGTGGCACCACTGTGGTAAAAATGAATGCAACTGACAAAGACTCAGGGCCAAATGCCCTGATGGCGTACGTCATTCAGTCATCAGACAGTGACTTGTTTATAATTGATCCCAATACAGGAATCATCACCACACAAGGTTTCCTAGACTATGAAGCTAAACAGGTGTATCACCTGACCGTCAAAGCTTTTAACGTTCCAGATGAAGAAAGGTGCAGCTTTGCATATGTTAACATTCAGCTGAAAGGTGCTAATGAATACGTCCCTCGTTTTGTGTCAAAGCAGTACTACTTTGAGGTTTCAGAGGCAGCACCTAAAGGCACAGTCATTGGGGAGGTGTTTGCAAGTGACAGAGACTTGGGAGAAGATGGCATAGTATATTACTTGATTTTTGGAAGAAGCAGAAAAAGGGGTTTTAGCATTAATAAAAAGACAGGCCAGATCTATGTCTCAGGACCGCTTGACCGTGAAAAAGAAGAAAAGATTTCCCTGAAAGTCTTAGCTAAGAATGCAGGAAGCATAAGAGGGGCAGATATTGATGAGGTGCTTGTAAACATTACGATTCTGGATGCCAACGATCCCCCTGTATTCACCCAGGAGCTCTATGATGTTCAGGTGAATGAGGGACTATCCCCTGAAGGCCTGATTACATTTGTCAGTGCTGAGGATTCGGATTCTGTCCCTAGCTGGAGCAGATTCACCTATGCCATCGCTGCAAACAATGAAAAAAGTACCTTCACCATCAACCCTCAGACAGGGCAGGTGTCTGTAGCATCAGAACTGGACCGAGAAACTGTCCCTGTGTACAACCTCACTGTCCTGGCAGTTGACTCGGGTTCTCCATCTGCCACTGGCAGTGCAATTTTAATTGTGACCCTGGAGGATATTAACGATAATGGACCAACTTTGGAGTCTACAAGTGGGGAGGTGATGGAGAACCAGAGGGCAGGAACAGCTGTGATGATGCTCAGTTCAAGTGATCCAGATCTTGCACCAAATCAAGGACCGTTCTCCTATAGCCTCGTCAGCACTGGAGCAGCATCCAGCTACTTCACCCTCAGTCCAACTGGAGAGTTGACCACCAGCCGAGAGATAGACCGAGAGCAGATAAGTGATTTCTACCTCTCTGTGATCATCAAAGACTCTGGTATTCCTCAGATGTCCTCGACGGGAACTGTCCACATCAAAGTCAATGATCAGAATGATAATCCCTCAGAATCTCGCTCCGTAGAGATCTACGTGCATTATTTTGGAAATATGTTCCCTGGAGGATCACTGGGGGTGGTAAAGCCACAGGATCCAGATATACAAGACACGTTCCACTGTTCTCTGACTCCACCAGCAGCTGGTCTCTTCAGCATTCCCACAGAAACCTGTGAGCTCCGCTCAAACAGTCGCTCCACAGATGGCACATTTGATTTATCAGTGCGTAGCAGCGATGGCGTCCACGACCCTGTCAGCAGCCATGTGCGTGTTTTCTTTATCGGATTCAATAATGCCACAGTGGACAACAGCATCCTGATACGCGTCGTCTCCCAAAGCGCCAGCGACTTCCTTACCAATCACTACCTCAGTTTCCTGCGCATCGCCAATTCACAGCTAGCTGGCTTGGGCACTGGAGTCCAGATCTATGGGGTGTTTGAACTAAAAAACAGCACTTTCCTGATGGCAGCTATCAAGCGGGGTCATGGGCAGTACGTCAATCCGAGTGGAGTCGCCACTTTCTTCCAGAGCATCAAGGAGATTCTGCATAGACAAAGTGGAGTTAAGATTGACTCTGTGGACTATGATCCCTGCTCCCACAATCCGTGTCAAAATGGGGGGAGCTGCAAGAGGCGGCTGGGTGTTGGCCCAGACATGAAGACGGAGGAGAGTGTCCCAGTCATCCTCGTCTCAAATGGCCCCCTACAGCCATACGCTTGTAACTGCAGGCCAGGTTATGCTGGTGCCCTTTGTGAAACTGACATCGATGAGTGCCAGCCAACACCTTGCCACAATGGAGGAACTTGCCACAACTTGGTGGGCGGATTCTCTTGCTCCTGTCCAGAAGGTTTCACTGGGATGGCTTGTGAGAGGGACATCAACGAGTGCCTTTCGAACCCCTGCCAGAATGGGGCACTATGCCAGAATTACCCCGGGGGCTTTAACTGCCTGTGCAAATCTGGATTTGCAGGTACAGTCTGTCACATATTTACTTGATACCAGTAACGCAAACACAGATTTTAGGCAAGGCATTCACGCAGCTTGCACACAAGTTTGTTATCGTTTTTAGCCAAGAAAAATATTTGCTTCTAAGTAATTGGAGGGGTGTTGTAACCCAAGCATACAGTGGCCGTTGCCAAAAGCAGTTTGCTGTTAGGGTCACAGACTGGGAGGTATCAGCTGTGATGCAGATCAAATTGTCATGTTTACTGTACTGAAAGTAGATGATTTGATTTGCACCCTAATAAGGACACAGCCGTAAACCACCTTCAGATTTCACCTGTGATGTGCAGTTAAACTGCTTGTTTACCCTAAAGAGGTCTCTGAGTTTAAGGACCATCTGGATTTGTTGGGTCTATTTTAAGACAGTTTAAGTAAAAAAAAATATATTAGCATTTGGGTTAGGGTTTTTAAATGCAGAGATCATTTGTAAACTAGCTAGCTCAAGCCATTTCAGAGTTTTTAAAATCTGTAAAATTACATAATTACAGTGACAGTATAATCAGTGTATGCGAGTATGGATCTATCTGTAATATTTGCCTTCGAATAAGCATGTGTGAATCGACTATGTTTGGGCAGGTGTTGGTTATAGCTTTTGGACATTGTTTTCAAAATGGAGCTGTAACAGACATTTTGTTTCAGGCTCTGAGTCATTACGATTATTTTTTTATTCTGATCATAACAAATTACTGCAGTGTGTTCACATCGGAGGCCCCAGATAAATGGGGCTGCTAGAGAATTACACCTATTGACTTACAGTAGTGTGCATGCACTCCAGCTGAACCCCACACTTCCTGTTTTGCTAGCGGTGATGGAGTTTTTGTTCTTCATGCCATTTGTCTTAGAGCGCTACATACAGGGAGCAGAAAAGGAAAGAACTCAACTTAAGTTTATGCATGATCATTTGTATGTACAGTCATTCTGTTTTTGTCTTAGTCTTCAGCATATGTGTGTGTTTTATATCAGCACCTCTTTTATGGGTCTCCCAGAGCCAGTGCAGCTGATGCACCTTCATGAAAGACTTTCACCTTCTCTTTCTTAGAAATGTGTGTCCGTTTACAAGGTGTAAGACTTCGAGCTATTTGTATTAGAAAGATGAAGTGCACAAGAGACATGAGAGAGAGAGAAAACATAGGGGATTCTGGGAGCCCCATTTGAGAACAGTCATTTTCGTGTGTCATGCTCACCTCATTCTTTTCATTGGTGTCGTTTCATGAATTCAGGGAAAGCCTGTGACTCCATCATCAATTACTGTGAGTGTAACCCCTGTTTTAATGGGGGTTCCTGCCAGAACCGGGTGGAAGGCTATTACTGTCACTGTCCTTTTGGTAAGTCATAATTTCTGCCCCAGGACCAGTTCAAGGTCCTTCAACTGCTGCTATTAATTCTGCACTGTGTGTGAGACTGTAATGCAGAAACAAATGTGTTGTAGATTACAGAAAATTAACTGCAGTGTGAATTTGTCCATTGACACACAATGTGGTAATTGTTCAACCGTATTATTTTGTGTTGTACCATGGATGTCATTCATTTTTCACTGCATGAAATTCTTATGCCACCGACATACAATAAATCCCTCTCCCTCTGCAGGTGTGTTTGGAAAGCACTGTGAACTGAACAGCTACGGATTTGAGGAGCTCTCTTACATGGAGTTCCCCAGCCTTGACCCCAACAACAACTACATCTACATCAAGTTCGCCACGTTGAAGGAAAACGCCCTACTCATGTACAATCATGACAACCAGACTGGCGACAAGGCAGAGTTCCTGGCCCTCGAGATCTTAGAAGGCACAATGAGGTTCTCGTTTAACTTGGGGAGTGGCACTTACAAGCTCATGACGACCATCAGGGTCTCAGACGGTCAGTTCCATACAGTCATCGCCAGGAGGGCAGGAATGGTGAGTCCTTTCGATCTGTCTATTAATCTGTCTGCAAGGAACCTTCAGATCAGTTACGAAGATGTTTTACTCTGTTCTCGCAAGTTTGGTTCAAATGAAAGTGTTTGTGGTTGTGTTTTATTTATGCATTCTTTTTCGAGATGTCAGGCTAAACGCTTAACTCTTCTGGACCTGCTGCATAAAATCTCTCTGTAAATGGCTTGTAAAAACACTTCAGCACGGCATTACTGCAACACCTCAGCTTTGTGGGATTCGACTAATGTTCCCTGAAAAATAGGCTGTAAGTCTGTTGTGGGCCTCACTGAAGGCCTTGGAGTAGAGCCGTGTGTCATGAGAACCCAGCCCCTACGGTGCAATAAAGAGAACCTGATCTGTGTGTTTGGAGAAGCGGATGTGGGTCACTTCGGTGGTTCTGTAGGGCCGTTTTCGTTTTTCTTCCTTTCTTTCTAGACGTGAGCTTGAGCAGATGTTAAAGTCATACATGGCCCCTTGTTTTCCCCCGTGGAGAGAGCTGAACTCTGACAGTCAAGGGTACTTTTGTTTAGTTAAGATGTCCTAGTTTACCCCACAGCCAGATGCGTTGGATTTTGGCACGCTGTCTCAAGCTCATGGTTTTTTTGTTTACAGGAGAGATGGAGTTTATCGAGAGCTGGTCTACGGCCACGTTTTTGCTGTTCCCTTGTTTCTGCGTTGTGTGTTGCAACTTAGATGGTTGATGGATTATAAATAGAAAAGTTGAAATCTGCTCGCACACCCACATGCAGCATGTGTTTCCAAACACCATACAAAAAAGCAGCTCAAAGACAAATCTATTTAATACACAGACTCTGAAAATGCTTTTTGACCCCAACTGGGTCCAGTTTCAGATTTTCAGACCATCGCAGTCTAGTCGTGCACTAGATGCACACTAAAACATTCATGCAACAGTTTGCATCAGTCTTTTTGAGTTATGACAACATATGAGATGATGCTCAACCATCAACCTACATTGAGGAACTTAACTTGTAGCATAAACATAATTTTACATAAAAACAAAAAACAAAAAAAAATAGTTAAAACTGATTTTAATTGCATGGTTTCCCCCAACTAACTTTTTTTTTTTAAGTTATATAAATGGACAAAACATTCTTTGAGTAATATTTATGAAATGTTCTTATAACTGTATTCATATTTGATATACATTCTCATAACGTTGATAAAATGTTCTGAGATCAGCATTCTTGGAATGTCCCTATGATGTTATTTGTCCTTGAGAACCATTTTTGTAAACCTTGAATAAAAATTCTAATCACGACAAGAAAACTGGACATTTTAATAAACAATTCTACATTTAAGGTGACAATAAAGTTAATAGAATGTTGTAGGAAACATTTTGTAACCTTTAAATAACATTCTATTCACGATCATGAAAACGATCAATCAAGAAAACTGGGCATTTCAGCATTTTAGAAACATCTAAACACAATGTTCCCACAATGTTTTTATATCCTAAATGTGTTACCCGTGTAGAAGTCCACTGCTCAATGTTCAAAGTTAACAAGACAATTGAATTACGTTCTGCTGCATGAGATTTTAGAGACTCGTTTCTGAAAGCAAATGTTTCCTCTGCTAGAAATGCTTTGCAGCGGTGTGCGACTCCTGGAAAAGGGAGTGCGCTGTGGTCTGGTTTAGTCTTTTTGAAGTGCAGGGAGGCATTAATGCGATGGCCAGACGCTCGAGCCGCGCAGGAAGTCGTCTGTATCAGAACTTCGAACAGCTTCAGCAGACAAACACGTCTTGTTTCCATTGTTAGTGTAGGATTTTCTTTTTATAAGCTGAAATTCCTCTATAACGGAAGTGAAGTGTCTGTATTATCAGAACGCTGAGGTCGGGCTGTTGTCTGATTTCAGTCCTGCTTCTCAGTGCCTCTGTACTCTTTGCACCTCCTCCTCTGAGATGTTTTTCTCCCAAATGTCTGCACGGGACTCATAAAGCACCGAGAGGACAGGACAGATCACTGTAGAATGTCTTACAGTAATTTATTGACCAGCATCTGGGTGTCGTTTTTTTCCATGTAGTATTCTGTAGGCTCAAACTTGACAAATGCGTACAGGTCATTTTATTTATGTCATTCAAATTCCAAGATGTTTTCATTTTGTTTTAAAAATGCATATGCACTTCTGAGATTGTTATTTCGAGATGCAAGAGTAGAGTGCAGCAATATAAAGACTGTCATGTCAAACATCATGCTGACCTGATTGTCTGTCTGTTGTGTTAAAGGCGGCGTCTCTCACTGTTGACCTGTGTGGGGAGGAACAGGAACTGGGATACTGTGCGGTCAGCAATGTGGCTGTTCATACTGACTGGTGAGAAACACACATTTACACTCATTATAGCATCTCTTTATTACTGAATGTCCCAATATAGAGCGCAACAGTGACCACATGCCAAGTGACCTGAAGTTATTTTCACCATTCATTCTCACCACAGAGTATGAGATGAATAACATTATTGCAAACTTTATATAGTCAAAGTAAAACTAAACCTTTATTAAATACATTTATTGATTGGTATTGTAGACTATTGGTAAATCTCGTCTCAAAATTGTGGGTCTAAGATTATTCACAATATTACAAACTTTGATTTAAATATTTTTTTTTAAGTAAAAATATTGTTAAAAAAAGCATAAAATATAATAAATATAATATTATAAAATATGTGTATAATTCGTCATTGATATGTGGTAATATGTTTATTTTATTAAAATATTAAATTATTAGTTGATGTTTGGCAGATCTCACTTAAAAATGGAAGTTTAAAGCATTTAAGCAATTCTTTGTAATCGCGTCATTGCAAAATTGATTTTCTTAGTATTTGTCTTTTTTCTAGTATATATGTCTAAACATTCTTGAATCACGATGCATTTGCTTCAGAAAGAAATTACTTTAAATATTAACTTTTTCTTGTGTATATCACTTAACCTCAGAGCTTATGCTCAGTCTGTCTTGAAAGGTTTATCTTTAGCGATGAAAGTCCATTTCTCTTCTGTTGCGCTGTTATGTCTGATAGCGTTGTCTCATCTCTCAGGATCCTGGATGTCCAGCCGAACCGTCTGTCTGTTGGGGGTGTTCGTTCGATCGAAGCCCTCCTGCATCGTCGAGGTCAGGTGGCCACACATGACTTTGTTGGGTGCATCATGGAGTTTGCTGTCAATGGACGTCCGCTGGAACCATCTCAAGCTTTGGCTTCACACGGCATCCTAGACAGGTCTGTCACCAAACACACAAACACAAAACGCCAGCCGTGTCACTGAACGACAGCTCATTCGGCTCTCTGGACGTCTGTGAATGCAGGATGAAAGCTGGCTCCAGCTGGCCAAGTCTTATTTTTGTGAATTTTCTGGAGCAGGTTGAATAGTGTTGATTTTATTTCAGGTGACTGATGCTTTGAAATGAATGCTTTGAGTGCAGAATGCTTGACTGGTGCTTTTTTGCATATATGCTAATGTTGGAGTCATGGACTCTTGTGTTGCTGACGTGTTCCCCGCTGAAGGTTTTTGTGCATCTTTCGTCCACAGATGCCCCAGGTTAGAGGGCGCGTGTGTTGCCGAGCCCTGCAGACATGGTGGGACGTGTCTGGACATGTGGTCGTGGCAGCAGTGTCAGTGTACAGAGGGCTTCACTGGACCCACCTGTGAGAAATGTGAGTTTTTTATATCTGGAATGATTGAATTTAATATTTTAGTAACTATTGTTCATTCATGCATTGGTCAATTTTGAGATTTTGGGTTATGTCTTAAGTCTATTGGAAAGGTAATACACAAAATACACATTTAAGTGTTAATTCTATTGCACTTTATCTATTTGCATCTGCAATTTCAATTACAAGGCGTATTTTCTCCGCTTCTTAGTTACTCTTACAAACACAACATTTTACAGTTTTATTCCTATCTATATTCTGAAGGTTTTTATCATTCACACTGATTTATACATTTTATTTCTCAAAACGTTGAAAGTGTATTTTTTTCTGTGTGTTGACCGTATTTTCTGATTTATGGAGTGATAAATCGAGATCCACACTGTAAAAATCTTTAACTCTAATATTTCAACAGAATCAAACACATTTTGAACCTAGCTATATCCACAGTTCGGTTCTGGAAATGAGGGAATGTTTAATTTGGACAATGCCTTCATTTGCATATTTAAATATATTATTTCAGAAAACTTGTTTTGATTTGCTGTGATTAATAAACTGGGAAAACAATTGTACCTTATTCACCTGTAGTGTCAGTAATACTTTGAAAAGCGTGACTCCACCAAAACATAAATAGTGTGAATATGCAATTAATAATGCATATTATTCAGTTAGGCTAACTGAGACGTGTCATAGCACTTGCATATCATTGCTCTTTTGTGGATTTCGATTGCTTCCATTGTCCTCATTTGTAAGTCGATTTGGATAAAAGCGTCTGTTAAATGACTAAATTTAAGTAATGTGCGTTTTCCAATTGGCAGAGAAAAAAGTAGAGAGGCATGACATGAGAATCAATCAGTCAAACGCATGTTGTTTGATTTCTATATATGCTGCTGAAATCCTAGTCTACATAACACCAGATATGTTATGTAAGAGTTATGAATTGTCACTTTTCACAATATGCAAAGAGTTCCTTGTTTGAGTCTAAACTAGAGTCCTTGTGTATTTCTCTCAGACATCACTGCAGATACGGCTCTATCTCTGGACGGTTCGGGTCGTTTGGACTACGGCTTGAGTCAGACTCACAAGAGAGATGTGTTGTTGGCACGAGCGCTGCAGGACCCCGGCCGACCCGTCCCGGAATACAGCAGCCTGGAGCTGAAGTTCCGCACACGCAGTGGCTCTGGAACGCTGCTGCATGCACAGGAGAGCTCCAACTACACCACCGTCAGGGTAAGTGTGCTCTGGGCTCACGGCCAACCGGCTGAACTCGCTCCCCCTCGCCTCTCCGTCCGATGCAGCTGCTGACGACTAGTGAGGCCTCCGAGAGCTACTACTCAAAACCGCGCAAACACAAAGACACAACCACATTCACAGTATCTCACAGCGCAGTGTCGCACATCTCAGATTTGTTCTCTGACGGATTTTCCTTTTCCAGATTTTGTAGGTCTGTAAATCATTTCCCTTCTCCACTGCAGTTCTTTTCTGTTACCCCTACGTTTTCCAAACAAGATTGTTTTTCCATTTCTGCAATGAATCAGTCAGATTAGCACATGCATTACATAGCGCTGTTACAAAATATAGTGAGCTGCAAACTTAGACAGCATGCCCCAAATTTAGCAAAATGTCCCAAATTTTGAATATAATTGAAATGTTAAAGGTAAATGCATGTCAGATGCTCTGTTATTATATAGTATTTGTTTTTAATTAGCTTTTATTTTTATATATTCAGTTTTTCATTTAGAAATGTAGTTTGTGTTAATAATTTTGTTTTGTCATTTTGTTTTTTGTTCTATTCCTATAACTTTATTTTTCTGTTTTACAAATTTTAGCACTTTTAGCAAGTTTAGTTTAGGTGCTAAAACATTTTTGTGCTTTTGTGTCATTTGATATCTTTTATGTTTATATTTAACTTTAATTTATTTTTCAGTTTTAGTAATTTTACAACTTTCTTCAGTCAGGTGCCAGGGAAGCATTTTAAAATTTTAGTTTAAGATTTAAGTCGAATTTTTCCATCAAATATTTAATTTGAGCTAGATTTCAATTACCGAACATGTTTTAGTAGTTTTTTACAATAACATTAAAATCACTTATTTTTGTCAAATAAGTTAGCATCGCATATGTGTCCTGTACTGAGAAGGCAATCCCAAAATACACTTGGGGTAAAAAACAAACCAGCAAAAAAATCTACATGATTTAAAATATTTCAATACATATTATTCTATCTAATTAAACAGAGCTGATAGTCTCTGATATGAGGCAATGCATCACACGATAGATTAAATCCTGCTACTAGATTACATTCATTGATCTTCTCTCTCTCTGTCTCAGCTGAAGAACGGTCTGCTGCAGTACGTGTCTGATGCTGGTGTCGCTGGTAAAGTGGAGAGGATTGTGGGAGATGTTGTTCTGTCCGATAGTCAGTGGCACACACTCCTGCTTCAGAGAAACGGATCATCCACCATTCTGCGGATCGACGAGTCCAGCTCGAAAGTCATTCTGCACAATACACAGGACTTCGGAGGGATCGATGTGCACACGCTGTCTCTCGGGGGCGTCCCAGCACTACCAACACAACAGAGAACCAGCCCGGGTCAGTTCCCATCAGTCCACGTTCTGTATAACCTCTTATAATGATGGCTATACGTGTCATTATAACGCAAGACTACATTGCAAACATCCCAGTGACATTTGTACTATAAGCTGCTTTCAATAATATATGTCAAATTTTAAATCACCAGAAATGACACTGACATTTTATTTTAATTATGAGCTAAACAATTTTACCAATGCGAAACGTCTGACTCGCAGGCAGTGGATATGTCATAGTTGGCACACTCGTTCATATTTTGTGCACGAATCAAAACTTGGGAGTGTTTTTCCTCTACGAGTGAAAGTGACTGGAGAAGGTTCAGAGAAAGGGTGCGTGTTTGTGTGCTAACTAGGTTAGACAGCGGGCTGCCAACAGGAAATTTTTTAACTTTCCTCTGCAGGACCTACACAGTGCAGCAATCCACAGAGCTAGAGCTATTGTCCATTAAAAACACTCACTTGTAGACACTTCAGACAAGAGCACTCACAGAGAGAAAAGACACACCGTTTAGCCTGCGATAAGACTGGGATATTTATTAGAAATCCAGACAGGGTGAGCAAGATGTGTTCGGTGAAGTCCCATAGGAAAGGGATTTTTATTTTAAATATTTTAGTTTTTTTAACTTTCATCCTTCTAAGATGTTTTTTTCCTGAGAAATGAACCAGTAATGAACTACCAATGTGCTCAGATTTACCAAGACTCAAAAGTCACTCATTATGAACATCATCTGAGCTGCTATCCATTTTACTGTTGTCAAGTATTGACTAACATTTGTCCATCTCAGGATGTATCTCCTGAAAAAATAAAGCAAAGTTGACGTTTAAATGAAACCTTACCGAGGAACCTCTGAGCAAAAGATTACGAGCTGATGGTCAAATTGAGCTGTTGGGTTGTAACCCACTCTATACTGACAAACATCTAAATATAAAATTAGATTATCCAAACTATTTTAAGGTAAACATATTTTGTGCATGTAAGGTCATGTCATTTCTGGTTTCAAGGGCTGGAAGAGAGAGGATGAGAAATTGAGTTGGGCCAGTCTGCTTTTTCTCTCTAATAAACAGAACCAAATGTTCTGTGTTTGTATGGGGCATAAATTAAATAAACATCGATTTACATTGTTGATGGTTCGTTGTTAAGCAACATGATAGTGCGGGTCTGAATCAATGACATCAAGATTTTTCCCAGATGGCGTGGTCTTAAAAGGTTGCATTTTTGGCTTGCAGGATACTTGTGTTGAAGAGAAGAGTCTGTTTCTCTTCCCGCTGATGTAAAAGCGACGATTTGTTGATGTGTATCCCAGGGGGAGAATTCTGTTCTACATTGGCTGATGCTACAGCAATCAGAAACCCAAATAAAATGTCTCCCTGTGTAGCGTTAAACTAAGCATTGTCCATTTCTTCAAGTCAGTCTCATTTCTTTGTCGTGTTGGGGAAGCTCTTGTCTCTCACATAGCCAAACGATTGACTTGCAGCATACATTTTGTTGCAGTTTGCAGCTTTTGTCAAAAAATATGTCCACTCAGGTCTGTTTGATTGGTGTAAAAACAAACCGTAATACTGTGCCCTAAATACACGCGACACAAGATTCCAGCGATTCATAGTGAGTTCACAGTTCTAATGTACACCTTTGCTTTTATTTATTTTCAAGATCTGAGGTAAACTATCATTTGTTGCTTTCAGTATGGCTATAAAAGCCACACAATGACATTCAAACTCATATTAGACACGTTTAACTTTGAATATAGCACATAATCAGTACCTGAGATTATCACTGTCATATAGTTTGTATATTGTTGTTCCAGCCTAGGACTCATCCTATGTTCTAGTTAGGACAAAACCTCTGATTAACTTGGAAAAGATACCTTTTATTGCATGTCGTGGCATCACATTGTATGTAGTTAGGACATGTTACTGACCACTTTGTGCATTTAAAACAGTACTCAAACCATTTCTGAGACGATTTAAGTTAATTCTCCTTTCTCTGTGCTTCTAGGTTTTGACGGGTGTTATGCCTATGTGAAATATAACGGAGAGATGCTCCCATTCAGCGGTGAACACAAGACAGTCTCCATCTCCAAGACTGATCCCTCTGTGAAGATTGGCTGTCGTGGCCCTAATCTATGTAAGAGTAGCCCATGCTGGGACGGGCTGATGTGCGTAAACCAGTGGTACACCTACCAATGTTTCCCACCGGGCGACTGCGCCTCGAACCCCTGCCAGCATGGCGGCAGCTGCGTGCCCGGTGCTCGTGGAGGCTTCACCTGCGCTTGTGAGGAATTTTACACTGGCAGAGTCTGCGAGAGCCTGGTGGCCTGTCTGGGAGTCCGGTGTCCACAAGGTACGGAGTGTAAGCTGGGAGCCAACGGAGGGTTCACCTGTAGTCCGAGCGCCACCACCGAGGAGATGGTTCTGCCCATCTGGGCGGTTCCTGCAATCGTGGGCAGCTGTGCGACTGTCTTGGCACTGGTGGTTTTGAGTCTCATCCTGTGCAACCACTGCAAGGGCCGCAATAAAACCAAAGTGCCAAAGGATGAGAAGAAAACAAAGGAGCAAAAGAAGAAAAAGAAAAAGAAAGGCAGCGAGAATGTGGCGTTCGATGATCCGGACAACATTCCGCCTTACGGAGACGATATGACAGTCCGGAAGCAGCCAGAGGGAAACCCCAAACCTGACATTATAGAGCGAGAGAACCCTTACCTGATCTACGATGAAACCGACATTCCGCACAACAACGAAACCATTCCCAGTGCCCCCTGTGCTCCGTGTGTAGGACCAGAGGCTGATATGGAACACTACGACATTGATAACGCCAGCAGCATTGCTCCATCAGATGCCGATATCATCCAGCACTACAAACACTTCCGTAGCCACACTCCCAAGTTTTCCATTCAGCGCCACAGTCCGCTGGGATTTGCCCGCCAGTCCCCTCTTCCTCTTGGTGCCACTAGCTACACCTACCAGCCAGCCTACACCCAAGGGCTCCGCTCCACCCCTCTCAGCCATTCAGCTTGCCCTACTCCCAATCCCTTGTCACGCCACAGTCCAGCTCCCTTCACCAAGCCACCCTCCTTTTACCGCAACACTCCCACCCGTGAACTCAACTTGGCACGGCGCGAAGGCAGCCCTCTCGATCTCCACGGCGAAGTGTGCCAGCCTGGTATGTTTAACTATGCCACCCGGTTGGGTAGACGCAGCAAGAGCCCTCAAACCATGGCAGGCCACGGCTCTCGGCCCGGGAGTCGTCTCAAACAACCAATCGAGCAGATTCCATTAGAGAGCGGCCCACCTGTGGGGTTATCCATAGAGGAAGTGGAACGTCTCAACACACCTCGACCCAGGAACCCCAGCATCTGCAGCGCCGATCACGGGCGCTCGTCGTCTGAGGAAGACTGCCGTCGACCGCTCTCTCGTGTCCGAAACCCTGCGGATGGCATCCCGGCTCCGGAATCCTCCTCCGAGAGCGACTCCCATGACTCCTTCACCTGCTCGGAGATGGAGTACGACCGCGAGAAACCAGTTACTTACAGTTCTCGCATGCCCAAGCTCTCGCAGGTCAACGAATCGGACGCCGATGATGAGGATCATGGAGGGAGGATGCGACAAAGGCGATACTCCAGCCGACGTGCGGAGGGTGGGCCGGCCAGCGGCCACAACACACTATCGGAGTATCAGCACCACACTTTACCCCATAAACTGGGTCAAGGGTCCAATAATTTCAACTGGGACAACCTACTGAACTGGGGTCCGGGGTTCACCCACTACGTGGATGTGTTTAAAGACTTAGCACTGCTGCCCGAGAACTCTGCTGCTAAAGACATCGAAATGAAGAGCGGCGACGGCTCTATCACAATTCTGAATGAGGGCGAAGCCGAGCAGTATGTATGAAAAGCACTGAGTCCTTGGGCCTCATTTATAAAGTGTGCATACACACAGATTTGATCTTAGAGTGTGCGTATGCTTAAATCCATGCCAACGCTCATATTTGTAAAAACTGCCTTAGCGTCACGTCAGGATCTGAGCAGACGTACGCGCTTTTTCTTGTCGGAGTAGTGCAGGTTTTTGAAAATGTGAGCTGTTCTTGCATCTCGCTGTTCTAAATTAAAGGATTTGGACAATGACTGATGAGCTTTTATATGTTAATGTGATTAAGTAGGAGTCGTTTACAAGGCAGAGAGCTAAAACCATTAATTTGCGATTCATAGATTTCACATCTGACAGAAGCGTACGAGCGTTTTCTGTGCGTACGCTCATTCTATGAATCACACGTACGCATATTTGAGAGATGATCGTAAGATCAAATTTAGGATGGTTTGTGTGCAACATTTTATAAATAAGGCCCCTCATCTCTTCTCATTCTGAGACTGACGTCAGGAGCTGTGGCAAAACACATGAAATACTGAGCAATTAAGACGAACTTAAATGCAGCAAGGCAGAGCACTGATTCAAAAGACGAGCACCAAATACCCGTCACAGAGTGCACACTAGGGGTTGCACAGACTAGTTGTTTAGTTTTTCCATTAGTTGATGTGTTGGGTTGACTAGTCGTGGATTATGCAAAGGAGCATCCCTGTGTATCTGCATGCCATTATCTTCATAGAGTATTGGCCAATTATATTTGTAATTTAGTAAACCCAGAGCACATTGTAAGTGAACCCCACTGATGCTGTGTAACGACCGATTTTGTTCAAGTGTTGCATTAAACATAAGCAGCAAAGACTGCTGATGCCAGATGCCGCATTATGAGTCACTTATGGTAAAATAAACAGCAATCCACTGACCAGTAAATAGTTGTGCAACCCCTTCCTACAAACACACCAACCACACTATGCCTGGATGAGGAAGCTGGAAGACGTGCGGCACACATGAAGTGAATCAGTTCTGGTCCATATGTCTGTTCTGAATGAGATCAGAGTGCTACAATAAAGTTGGTCATAATGAAGGGTCGGGGTGACCCTGGAGTCTGGGCTCCATCCATTTGGCTGGTTTTCCTGTGTGTGTTGGTGCCTCGACCTCTAGGAAGCACATCCATGAGCTCGGTGTGAAGAGCAGGGCCGTATTTGGCTCCGGTTCTGCACGCTCCAGCCAAAATAGAAAGAAAAGCTCTGGAACTGTCCGCCAAGAATGGGTGTTTCTCATCCTGAATAACTGACTGCCGTCTAAAACAACAAAACCTCCAGATATGAGATTAATCAAGCCTCTGCCTTCTGGATATTTGAGGATTTACATTTAGCAGCACGGACACTATGACTTTGAACGGTGGTTTGTATTGGTGTATTGCAGGTTTTGTACGAACACGCTTGACCCGTCTAATGCAATGCCCACCTGCTACGAGACTATGAACTAGTGTACATTTTGTATTATTGTGGAAGCTCTTGGAAGTCGATGTTCGCTGGTGTTACATGTTCTTTGCTGTTGTTGTTTTGTTTTGTTTTGTTCAATGTTTTTAAAATGGACTTTCTACTTTTTTTACTGTTTATTAACTTAAAGGTTCATCTGCGATTTTATGGATGTTTTTCATATGCTGGAAATGAGGTTCTTACTTTCAGCAGAAGTAAGATTAAACTTCTTATTTTTTACATTTGTTACTTATGTAACGTCAGTATTTTCCACTATTTTGATAAAACTATAACATAATGTCTGATTTATACGTGTAAATGCCAATAACAGAATAAAAAAAAAATATTTATTTAAAAAGTTTTTTTTTTTTTTTAGTTTCAGTGCATTTAGCCATAAATGACTCTTTTTGTGGACAGAAAGTAATCGATATGAATTGAATGAAGCATTTAATATTTCTGAGAGGCTGAAAACGAGCCCTAATGCAGGACAGAAAAACCCAGTGTGAATAAAAATAATTGCCGTAGTAATAATATTTAATTAAAAGGTGACACGCACCTTTCACTGTAAACTGTTTTATGAATCTGTCTGTGTATCTTCACAAAGAGGCTGTTCAAAAAGAACTGATGTTTTAAATTATGGTTTAAAAGTCTGGGTGACAATTCTTCCAAAATGGGAAAATTCTGGCAAATGTAGCTTTAACACTCTTATAAGTTAGGATGTTTGTAATGAAAAGAGACAGATTTAAAGCTAATTATAGTGATTTAAAACTAGGATTGATGAAAAGTTCTGCGTTACTGAAAGCTCCTTGAGCGGCGGAGCTCCTGAGGGATTTTGCTCTCTGCTGTTGTTTACAAAAGCAATACACAGCTGTTTTTGCACAAACTTACAGGAAACAACTGTGAATAAACAATCACACATTCCATGAACCAGCGTGTCACTGATGCTGCGGAGGCGGTTTTGGGCTACTTTAAAACTGTTGCTACGACTGAATTTTGTTTTGACGTTTTAATGACAAATTTGATTACATTTATATTCATGCAAATGTACTAATTATATAAATCAGTTTCTATCCTACCAAACTTATGTCCAATTGAAATAACATCGATGTTTGAACTTTTTGAAAAGTTTATTATTTTATTTTTTTATGGAATTTTTAAAGCTTCTGGAACACAATCTGAAGTATGCATCATTAAATGTCACTTAATGAATCAATCAAACCGGATCACAGACAATTTCATAAAATCCCTTTTCTGTAACAAGAAGTGTCATGAAAGCGTTTTGCACATTAACTGTGAGAACCCTGTCAAAACGTCCCATCAGAAGCAGACAGATGAAGTTTAATATGCCGAAAGGTACATTCGGTTGATGTTTTTATAAGAGAACGTCTTTCAGGACGGTTTCAGAAAGTTATCTTCACACCCTTGATTCTCTCTGGAACGTTGTGAAGTCTGTATCTGATTCCCACAATCACGTCCAGCTCCTGTCCTTATGTGTGAGGACACTTCTGAGGATATTTGAGTGCCATCTGTCAGACATGTGGCATGTAATCAGAGCGATTCTAGGCTGGTTTGAAGCCTTTGCCACTGGCCAAAGAGACTGAAACAGAGCTGAGTCTTTAAAAACTTTATCAGACCACATCAGTGTCCTGCCATTATTTACCAAAGACAATCATTACAGAGTTTGATCACACACAAGATTCACTCTAGTTTATTTTCTAAAGGTCTTTCGTGTCCATCAGTGAAGGTGAATCTGTGGTTTATTAACCAGCGCAGACTAAATACTGTCCAGACATGTAATGAGATCATGTGTGGGATTTCGGTGTTGATTTGGGCTGTTCTCCAGCCTTTACTTCAGTTTAAACTCCATTAGAGACTGAAATAATGACCACTGACACTCCAGCAAAGCACGAGTCGACCAGCACAAAGTCATTAACTTTGACCACTGAAACATCCCTTTCATCAGCTGATTTTGTCCTTGAATAACATGATCAGAAGTATGTTGTTTTCTTCATATGTGACCCTGGAGCACTAAAGAATTCATAAGCAGCACAAGTATATTTGTAGCAATAGCCAAAAATACATTATATGGGTCAAAATTATCTATTTTAATTTTATGCCAAAAATCATTCGGATATTAAGTAAAGATCATATTCCATGAATATATAAAAAAAACGATTATTAATATGCATTGCTAAGAACTTCATTTGAGCAACTTTAAAGATGATTTTCTCAATATTTAGATTTTTTTGCACCCTCAGATTCCAGATTTTCAAATATTGTCCGATCATAACAAACCATACATCAATGGAAATATTATTTATCCAGCTTTAATATGATGTATAAATCTCGGTTGAATGATCGAAGTCACGAGTTTGAACCAATCGGATCAGTTTCAGTGTAAATGACTCACTCAATTGAATCGGTTTGTCTGTTCCTCTTTTCACGTCTTCAGCCATGTTTACTATCAGCACTACTACTGGCTTAGCTGGCTAGTTTAACTAAAATAACAATAACTGAACAATTAACTGAAATAAGAAAAAAAGTATGATGTTTAAAAATAAAATATCACTTTTTCCATTCCAAAGAGAACATCCAACACAAAGCTACGAACATATTCAGGTGGGCTGCATATTGGAAATACTCCATAACAATAACAAGCTGCAGCTCAAAATGATGCATGGTAGCAACAGCAAGTGTTTATGTAACTCCAAATAATTTTGTATTAAATATTAATATTTTTTTAAATGAACATTGAATATTGCAGTTGTAATGATAAAAGAAAACGTTTCCTCTTCCTAAACAGCTAAATTCTTGTGCTGATAATAAGGCTCTGAGAACAGGGTCTCCAAAACAGTCGAGCATCAATACGGGCCTTCATGAGCTCATGCCGCTAAAACAAGCAGAAGAGTCTTCGAGCTCCGTCCATCTCGCTCTTTCCAGTCTTTGACACATTTCGTGCGTATTTAAGCAAAGACAAAAAATCCTGCACGGTCGACATTCCAGCCTGTGAAACAGGAGAATGTGGAGAATACTGGGCTCTTGGCAGCGGCTTTAGACGACATTAATTTCCACAATAACATTCATTGGCTAATTGTGCGTCTGCGCCGGTGAGTGGCGTGTTTAGCCGCGGGCTTTTTCCCATGCTCTCGTCTCTTTTCTCCTCCTCTCGTGCATTCATCTGTCAGCAACGGACCTCAAAGCTTTGCTCTTCATGCTAATTGTCCCTCAATAGAATCGTCTCCTCCCACTGCCATAAAGCAGCTCACACACACACTGGAGTCGAGCTCGGAGTCGGTTCGGTTCTGGAGTCCAACTGCAGCAAACACAAAGAGAGATCTTTGAGAACGGCTTTAAAAAATGTTTGCACACAAACAATCAGAAAAATCCCACACATATTAGATATTTAGAGTTACTTTGTGTGGCACATAATAACTAATGCAATCTATTAGACAGAAACAAGCTATAGCATAGGAATCGTATTAGTATAAACTTAATGTTGTTTTTAATTAAATAAATTGTGAGCTACTCACCTATGCTTGGATGCAAACAAATTATTTAATTTTCTTACAAAGTGTGTTTTCTTTGTTATAGCTCAATAAACAAGGAGACTTGTTTTCTCCATCTGACAATTCTGACCTTTTTGATCACAATTTCTCACACAAAAAAAATATACAATTACCTTTGATTTCATGAAAAAAAAAATCTAAATTGTGAAATGTAAACTTAGAATTCTTAAGACAAAAGTTAGAATTGTGAGATACAAACTTTGAATTCTAAAAACAAATGCTAGAATCGTGAGATACAAACTTAGAATTCTAAAGACAAATATTAGAATTGTGAGATACAAACTTAGAATTCTAAAAACAAATATTAGAATTGTGAGATACAAACTTAGAATTCTAAAAACAAATGTTAGAATTGTGAGATACAAACGTAGAATTCTAAAACAAATGTTAGAATTGAGATACAAACTTAGAATTCTAAAAACAAATGTTAGAATTGTGAGATACAAACTTAGAATTCTAAAAACAAATGTTAGAATTGTGAGATACAAACTTAGAATTCTAAAACAAATGTTAGAATTGTGAG
The DNA here is from genome assembly GCA_027564155.1 of Gymnocypris eckloni scoliostomus. Classification (NCBI taxonomy): domain Eukaryota; kingdom Metazoa; phylum Chordata; class Actinopteri; order Cypriniformes; family Cyprinidae; genus Gymnocypris; species Gymnocypris eckloni. Next base: position 31,874,466 of record CM050426.1, read on the forward strand.
ATACAAACTTAGAATTCTAAAACAAATGTTAGAATTGTGAGATACAAACTTAGAATTCTAAAACAAATGTTAGAATTGTGAGATACAAACTTAGAATTCTAAAGACAAATGTTAGAATTGTGAGATACAAACATAGAATTCTAAAAACATATGTTAGAATTGTGAGATACAAACTTAGAATTCCGACACAGAAGTCAGAATTACCAACGCTATCTCACGACCAATTTGTATGTATTTTACGAGGTGGCTAATTCGTATGAATTCGTATTATTTGTCTAAACCCCAGTGACGGGTAGGTTTAGGGTGGGGGTTAGGCGTAGGTCATTCGTACAAATGCATACGAATTGTGCAACTTGTAAAATATGTACGATTTGGCAAAAATCGTACGAAATTGAACGAGTGAGGTCATATGAATTAGACACTAAACTTAGAATTCTGAGACAAAAGTCAGAATTAAAAATTATAATAGTTAGAAATGTGAGATATACATTTTTAGTTACATTCATTTAAATATATTGTATACACTTTCAGAAATAAATGTACAAAAGCTGTCTCTGGGATGGTACCTTTTCAAAAGTAAATTCCATTTTGGTACCTTAAAGGTACATGTTAGTACTTAAAGTGTACAAACTTGAATCTAATAGGTACAAAAGTGTACCTGTTGAAAAGGTACCGCTGCAGTGACAGCTTTTGTACCTTCATTTCTGAGAGTGCTCTCATGTTTGTGACAATGTAATACAGTAAGTTAAACATGTCAAATCTTAAGAAGACCGGGTGTGACAGCTTTACTGTGTATATATATACACATGTATGATAGTATGTCGTTTGGGAAACAGCCTGTAAAACACGTCTCATTCTGTTCCTCTTGACAGCTGTGTGAAGTTAACAGCGTCTCTAACAAACCGTGGCAGTTTGGGTAATAAAAGCCCTTCAGAAGTGAGAGAATCTTCACTTTAATGGGTTTAATGGCTGAAGAACACTCATGGACTCTTGTAAACTCTGTTAATTGTGTTCGTATAGACCCCGGGCGTCTGCGGGGCCTCCGCGGGCTCCAGAAATCAGACTCTCTAGAGAGAGAGACACAGAGTGCATTTGATCACAGGCTTCAGCAGAAAAAACACATGCACAACTCAAATGCACCCAATCATTGAGGCACAAATAAAAGTTTAATTAGCATCAATTGCTTCCATATTGTTGCTATTTCTGTCGTTTTTAGAAACGCCGGCATTCAAGGATCAGAGCATTAGCTTCTTGTTTGTTTAAATTATGATTGAAATGCTTCATTTTAAAATTAAATTGCAGTTTAATTAAAACGGGGGATAAATATTGTCCTTCTTGTTTCAACATGTGCTGCTGTTGTGGGCTTGTGGCTTGTAGTTTGAGCTGTGTATCTCTGAGAGATTCTGACGTCACGGGTTTATATCAGTCTCGATGCATGTAGTGCGCTCAGATGTTTCTAGCACAGTTGCCTTGGTCTTTGCGGACAGACGATGTGAGAAAATGGACCCAAATAACTCTACATGTCTTTTGCAGCATGTTTTCTTAACAGAAATGTGGTTCAATACCCTACACTCATGCAAACGCCAGAATACACTCTTAAAAAATAAAGAGATATTCACAATTAATTCAATGGAAGAACCCTTTTAGATTTCTCAAAGAACCTTTTTGCCCAAAAATATCAGAATGAGTGTTTCTTCATCAAACTCTTTCTTTAAAAGCATCGTTTTTCTAATTGTGAGGAACATTTGAATAACATTTTCTCCACTATATATAATGGTTTGTGTACAGGGGTGTACTTTTAAGAGTGTATGTAAAAGATGTTGCTCAACCTGTCCCAGAATTCAACACTCCCGACGGTTCACCCTCCTCGTCACCTTTTACGCCTTTAGTTCAACCGAGATCTCTTCTCCCACACACTTTAAAAACACAACTCACATTTCAGCCCCGATAAAAACGGCAAAGAAAAACAGGCCGCCTGCTTTGTTCTGTCTTGTGGGTTCAGCTTTGTTGTCATTGCATGCCTTAATTCATGTAAGTCCAATTTATAATCAGCAGTTCCAGAAAGGAAGGTTATAATAATACGCTCTAATTCTTTTCTCAACTTCGAGTGTTTTCTTTGGTCACTGTTGATATCACACAGCCATTAAATGCCAAATATGACTTAATAATAATTTCCATGCAGAACGGCCCGAGGACGCACGTCTTTTCAAGTAAACACTCTCAAAATGACTACATTTGGTTTCAGGAACACATCGTTTCCCTAAAAAACAAGACTTTTTACCGTCTTTACACTGCAAAAAGTGTTTCTGTCTGGTTTTCTAGTACAAATATCTAAACATTCTTAAATCAAGATACACTCACTGCAATGCAAAATGATCAAAAATGATGGATAAAACAAGAAAAAACATTAACAAGAATATTTTAATCTATGCTGTATTGATTTGATGCATTAATATGAAAGATAGATGAACATTCAGAGGACTGAAGATGCCAGCTAATAGAAAAAAATCATTAAACATTAAAAAGAAAAATACTAAGCATTATAGTCATAAAGATGTATAAAGATTTTGTAATTATAAACTTCTTATTGTTTTCTTTCTTTGGATGTGTTTGTTAGTGAGAATACACACACACACACACACACAACCACACAATCACACACACACACACACACACTCAAACACACACACACACACACACACACACACACACACACTCACACACAAACTCAAACACACACACACACACACACACACACACACACACACACACACACACACACAAACTCAAACACACACACACACACTACACTCACACACAAACTCAAACACACACACACACACACACACACACCACACACATCACACACACACACACACACACACACACACACACACACACACACACGTACACTCACACACAAACTCAAACACACACACACACACACACACAAAATCACACACACATTTTAAAAATAAAATAAAATCTAAAGTAAAGTAATAAAAGAAAAAAAAAGTTCAGTATTAAACAAATGTAATGTTAAAATAAAAAATAATAAGCTTTAACGTTGTTTATGTATAAAGATTTTGTAATTAATTAAATGTAGTCTTGTTTTCTGAAAAAATATACAAAATAAGTTAATTTTTCTTAATCCACTGACAGATATGTTTTCTTGTTTTAAGCATAAACTCACTTCTTTTTGAGGGCTCCCCATTCATTTAGTTTCTTAAGTAAACGTTTAGATAGTTATACTGGAAAACAACAAAAATATTACATCAGAAAACTTTTTTTTTCATTTGTAGCATTACTTGCACCATCAACATAACACCAGAACTCTGTTCACTTTAAAACACGTTCCTGGTTTAAATAATGCACAATAACGCCATTATATTCTGGAAGATTATTGTTTGAAGCGTCACATAATGGAAGTAAACGGGTCGTTTTATATTGACTGTCCGGCGGATGAACCGCGTGATGCTGAGCTGCTGTCATATTCAGTGTCTCGTTTTTCATGAGATTCCCTGTATTTCAGGAGGTCAGCGGATGAAGAAAACACTGGGCATTTAATATCGGGGGTATTTGAGCACTTCTTCTCTCTGGGTTTGTTTGAGGCCACACACTGCGGTCCAAAGCCTTCATCACAGTTCTGGAGCCCAAGCTGAGAAACAGCAGCTGGAAACACTCATGCGGCCAGCTTTACAGAGATTCACATGACTGTCTCCTATAATACAAGCCTCTCTCTCTCCTGCTCTGTCTGCATGTCTCTCGCTCACACACTCTGTGTCAGGATCCGGCTTTTTATGTTATGATGTTTTTGTTGCATGTTGTGATGTATTCTTTGTGTTATTGCTATTTTTAGTTATTTTATTGTAAAGCACATTGGTCAACTCTGGTTGTAGTAAATAGTGCTATATAAATAAAATTGTATGTGTGGGTGCCTGTGTGCGTGCGTGCGTGTGTGCGTGTGAAAGAGTGTGTGTTTGTGTGTGCGTGCATGTGTGTGTGTGTGTGAGTGTGTGTGTGTGTGTGTGTGTGTGTGTGTGTGTATATACACTGACCAAAATTATAAAAGCAACACTTTTGTTTTTGCCCCCATTTATTAATGAGCTGAACTCAAATATCTAAAACTTTTTCTATGTACACAAAAGGCCTATTTCTCTCAAATATTGTTCACAAATCAGTCTAAATCTGTGTTAGAGAACGAGATAATCATCCACCTCAGGTGTGGTATATCAAGATGCTGATTAGACAGCATGATTATTGCACAGGTGTGTCTTAGGCTGTCCACAATAAAAGACCTCTCTAAAATGTGCAGTTTTATCACACAGCACAATGCTACTGATGACGTAAGTTTTAAGGGAGCGTGCAATTGGCATGCTGACTGCAGGAATGTCCACCAGAGCTGTTGCCCGTGAATTTAATGTTCATTTCTCTACCATAAGAGAGAGAGTGTGTGTGTGTGTGTGTGTGTGTGTGTGTGTGTGTGTGTGTGTGTGTGTGTGTGTGTGTGTGTGTGTGTGTGTGTGTGTGTGTGTGTGTGTGTGTGTGTGTGTGTGTGTGTGTGTGTGTGTGAGACGTCAGCGGGGAAACAGAAAGACTAAACTGAGGTCAGTCATTTTCTGGAGGAAGAAGATCAAAAATAAGCCTGTTCAAAGGGTCTTTGAGAATATGAAATCTGAACGCAGTCATTTTGCTTGAATTGGCCAGAATTCAGTCAGCAGTGAAATGCTGAACTGTTTGTAAATTCAGTGTCACTTTTGAAGAGCACATCAGATCCAGTGAGGAAAGAGCAGCAGATGAAGCGCTGCAGACCATGTGTGAGTTTACTGCTCTCTTCTGTCTCTCTGGAGTTAATATCTCAGTCGCTTCTCGTAGAAATCAGTCTGACTAAGTGGGGAGCAAATTATTTTTATTGAAATGTTGAAAGCTGAAACAAATCAAGCATTAAGAAATGTTTAACTAAAATATGAGTTTATTACCCATAATAACTCTTCCTCAGTGAAAAAGTGTTCTGGTCTGAATCAAGAGAGACTTCTGCACAGATCAAAACAGCTCGAAACTAATATGAAGCTTGATTTTGATGTGAGAGACAACGAGAGATGGACTTTTACACTGGAGGAAGAGTTAGTATGGATCATAGACTCAATGTATTTTAGTTAAAATGTCTTAATGCTGGATTTGATTCATCTTTTGTCTTCTCCAGATGTTAACTGATGGACTGTGGATTATTGTGATTGTTTTTATCAGACTCTCATTCTGACGGCACCCATTCACTGCAGAGACACTGATGCAGAGACACATTTCTACAAACCTGATGAAGAAACAAACTCATCCTAATATCGGATGACCTGAGGGTGAGTTTATTTAATTTTTGGGGTCAACTATTCCTTTAAATGAAACCATAATGCTCTTGTGAGGGTCACATGTGTTTGTGGAGGTTTGGAGTGGTCTCTGGTTCGCTGGCAGCCTCGGTGCCAGTTTTCATGGAAAGCAGGAAGTTTGGGAGCAGCTCTCGTATCCTGTTCCACAATAGCTGGAAGCGTGTGTGTCTTTAAATGTGAGAGCAGGAATGAAACACCCTCAGCGCAGCCGAGCAGAACGAGAATGCAATAAATGACCTTCTCTCAGTGTGAACCCGCCGATACAGGAAACTACAGAAAGAAAGACACGTCACAGCGATCAGAACATTAACAGAATAGAATAGAAGTCATCCAAACTCTCGCTCACTCACTCACTCACTCACTCACTCACTCACTCACTCACTCACTCTCTCTCTCACACATACATACATACATACACACACTCTCTCTCTCTCTCTCTCGCTCTCTGTATCTCTCACACACACACACACACACACACACACATTCCTATCATTCTGGGTTCATTTCATAGGCGTAATGGTTTTTATACTGTACAAACTGTATTTTCTATCCTGTTACCTTAAATTACCCCTCACACAAAACTACAGCCATTTTTAGATTCTTAAAACATTTCATTCTGTCTGATTTTTCAGCTTATTTCCTCTTGGGGACTAAAAATGCAAAAGTCCCCACAAGGTAAAAATGTACTGGTATTATATTTGTGGGGACGTTTGGTCCTCATAATGTAGAGCATGCCAGTACACACACACACTCTCTCACACACACACACACACACACACACACACACACACACGTGAGTTCAGTAATCGTTTCTGTTTTTCACTTCATCACATCATCTCTCCTCCTCCTGTCCGTCTCTTTCGGTGTGGTTTATGTCTCAGGGTTTGCGGTTCATCCTCAGCCTCGAATTCAGGGCCGAGCGTTAGACGTAGAAATTCCTCTTGTCACTCATTCAGTATTTGTAGATGTGCAGCGGTTCAGGAAGATTATTTGAAACACACCTGCGCAGTGCATATAAATATTTACTTCTGCACTGCATTCATGAACATTTAAATACGGAGTCTGAAGGAAGGATTGAAACTGTCATACGCGGTAAATGTCAAGAAGTCCTGAGGAAAGCGGCTGGTGAATCATTTTAGGAGTCATGTGTTTGGATGTTTGCTGTCATAAACAGCCGTCGTAACCTCAGGCTTCTAGTAAAGTCTCTCGCAGCGGATCTGGAATCTTGGAGAGATTCTGAACGCTGGAGATCTGACATGTTTCTGACAGGAGTGTAAATCCTGTCCACTGCAGCATGATAAATTACTCCACTGACCTGAACATATTTTCATGTGTGTTGGTTCTTGAGTGAGGGATCAGTCTAGAAAGGTTCATAGTTATTCAGATGGTAAAAGCTCTTGATTGAGTGTGTAATGTGAAGTGTGTAGTTTTAGTATGTAGTGTGCAAGTGTGTAGAAATCTAGTATGCAGTGTTTGGTGTGTAATGTCTAGTTTGTGCTATCCAGTCTGTAGTATGCAGTGTCTAGTATGTAGTCTCTAGTGTGTAGTCTGTCGTGTGTATTGTCTAGTGTGAAGTATGCAGTTTGTACGGTGTAATTTGTAGTGTCTAGTGTGTAGTATGCAGTATGTAGTATCTAGTATGCAACGTTTGTGGTGTAAAGTGTCTAGTATGTAGTGTGTAGAATGCAATATGTAGTATGCAGTCTGTAGTGTGTATTGTCTAGGTTGTGGTGCGTAGTGTGCAGTGTGTATAGTCTAGTGCCGTAGTTTTCAAACCCTTGGGTGGGTTGTGAGACTTAAAAATAGGTCACCAGTATGATTTAAGGAAAACGTATGTGTGTAACCAAGTTCAAGAGTCAGGAAAGAAGCAACTAAATAAACAAACAACGAAACGAAAGTAACCGGAAGCACACCGAAATGTGTATTTGTGTTTGCGCTCTGTTTTTGCAGCGTTGGATTGTAGCAAATCAGAGATTTATCTGTTGATTTCTGTGACGCATTGACCAATCAGAAGAGTTTTAGTGAGTCAGAATCCACTCACCGCTCAGAACGTGGGTGTTCTTGTTCAGTCCAGAGCTCTGGAAGCTCGTGACGCAAATCCTCTGATTATAATGAACAAAGTGTAGAGGTGATGTAAATAAGAGATTAATTGTGCCGTGTTGACAGATTCATTGATTAGTGCGGAATTAGAGATTGCGATAAATTGAAATGAGTGATAGATTTTTAAGGAAACGCACTTTGCATGCTTTCTTTGCTGTATATAGCCTATTCTCCATTCAGAATTGAATAAAAGTTTCATTTTGTATGCAATTCCTGCCAGAGCCGAGATTAGAACCCACAACATCAGGTTACAAGTCCAACGCTCTATCCACTAGGCCACATCTGCCCCTTGTAGTGTAGTATCTATTGTGTAGTTTGTTGTGTGTAGAATGCAGTGTGTATAGTCTAATATGCAGTTTGTGGTGTGTAGTCTAGTGTGTAGTGTCTAGCGTGTCGTGTCTAGTGTGTAGTATGAAGTGTGTATAGTCTAGTGTGTAGTATGCAGTATGTGTAGCCTAGTTTGGGTGTATAAAAGCAGGAACTCTCTCTCTCTGTGTGTGTGTGTGTGTGTGTTTAGTGATAACAGCAGTTAGAGAAGTGACTGTGCTTCAGTCTGGATACCTGGAGGTTGAGCAGATGATAAACTCCAGCTTCACATGCCATCCGGACACTCTGTGGGCTGTTTTTCCATCTGCAGTGAAAACAGAGCGCACCACACTATCTTCAAACACCCAGACGAGTGCAGATAGTGAGCTGTGGGCGTCTCCGGAGAAAAGAAAAGCCACTAAACCTAGACTCCACTAAACCCTAACTAAACCCTATCTCTGGTTATATGAGTCTCTCCCGCCGGCAGGAAATCATGTGGCATTAAGCAGAAAACTGCAGGAGAAAGATCCACTGTGACATCACAGCACACATCATCCGTGTCCAGCTCCTGTGACTGAGAGTTTATCTGATAAACTCCAGGAAAATCACAATCACAGAGACTATAAATACAGCAGTCTGTTCTGGTCAAGGTTGAGGTTCTGTGTGTTCGTATCCTGTGGAAGTGAGACCGATTGTTTATTAAAAAGAATATTTCAGCAAACAATGAGCTCTTCGATCTCTGCTTCTTATGAAACTTTAGTCATAGTTGGTGCATATCAAAAATCGAACAGTTCTCGGAATGTTCTGCCATTGTTCTCCCAAAGTTACAAACACATGTTCTCCCTGTAACATTAATAGAACGTTAATTCAGTTTTCTGGTCTATAACATTGTACATCTATAACATTTTATTTTAAACATTTTAGTTGTTTGTCCAAAGTATTTTAAATGTTACACTTGTTTCAGAATGTTCAGAGAACATTCAAAAGTAAAGTTCCCATAATGTTTGCAAAATTACTAAATGTAACATTCCCTTAACATTCATATAACCATGAAAAAAAGTTTTTTTTTTTTTATGTAAAAAAATAAATATATATATGTATATACAGAAATAAAATCAATCATTAGCAATTGCTGGCACAAAAAGATTATTTCTACATTGTTCGTGGAACTTGTTTCTGAAATGCTTTAGTTGGACGTTCATCTCACATTCTTGTAAATGTTACTAGGTTTTAGAACGTTCAGAAAAATTCAAAAGTAACATTCACATAATGTTTGCAAAATTAAAAATATATATATACATACTTTAATGTTTCCATACCAAAAAATAAGTATGTGTGGTGAATAAATAATATATAATAATTAGACGTGTTCCATGTCTAATGTCAAGTGTTGATGAGATGGATTGCCTGAGGGAAGAAACTGTTCCTGTGTCTGGTCGTTCTGGTGCTCAGAGCTCTGTAGCGTTGACCAGACCGTAACAGTTCAAAGAGGAGTGTGCTGGATGTGAGGAGTCCAGAGTCATTTTACCAGCCCGTTTGCTCACTCTGGATAAGTACAGTTCTTAACATAAATCTATATTTTTTCATCATCTGAACAATAAAAACTCCTTCTAGATTGAATCATCACCCACTCAACAACACATGAAAGTAAATGCATGTGAATTATGGTAAATATATTAATAATGAATCATGCTGCAAGATTGACACGCCCTTCAGAAATATATTGTGCTTATAAAGTAAATAGAGTAACATTAAACCTGAATCTGTGCTGATGAAGATAGTCCTGCCAGCATTTGTGCTGTAATATCATCATCATCACCTGTTCGCATTCAGAGAGAGACTGGCACAGATGGAGATCTCAGCTTCGATTGAAGGTAACACTCCTTTAAAAAGCGCTGTATCTTGTTACGCTGCACGTTTATGAGCTCCATATGGCCGCGGCGCTGCTAATCTGAAGAATTACTTGACTCTTATGAGCTCCGGTAATGAAGGAAAGCGCACAGCTCTTTTACTGAGCCTCTTGGGTTAAATAAACACTCCACTTTTTTTGAAAATAGGCTCATTTTATGACTCCCCAAGAGTTAAACGGTTGAGTTTTACCGTTTTTGAAACCGTTCAGCCGATCTGGCGCTAGCACTTTTAGCGTAGCTTAGCATAGATCATTGAACCGGATTAGACCGTAACATCTCGCTCACAAATGACCAAAGAGTTTCGATATGTTTCCTATTTAAAGCTTGACTCCTCTGTAGTTACATCGTGCACTAAGACTGACGGAAAATGAAAAGCTGTGATTTTCTATGATACTTATATGATTATGTTATACATGAAAAAGGTCAATATTTTGAGTCACTCATTTCAGAAAGGAAACCCATAGCCTATATATACAGGTGCATCTCAATAAATTAGAACGTCGTGAAAAAGTTCATTTATTTCAGTAATCCAACTCAAATTGTGAAATTGTATATTAAATAAATTCAATGCACACAGACTGAAGTAGTTTAAGTCTTTGGTTCCTTTAATTGTGATGATTTTGGCTCACATTTAACAAAAACCCATCAATTATCTCAACAAATTAGAATATGGTGACATGCTAATCAACTAATCAACTCAAAACACCTGCAAAGGTTTCATGAGTCTTCAAAATGGTCTCTCAGTTTGGTTCACTAGGCTACACAATCATGGGGAAGACTGCTGATCTGACAGTTGTCCAGAAGACAATCATTGACACCCTTCACAAGGAGGAAGACACAAACATTCATTGCCAAAGAAGCTGTTCACAGAGTGCTGTATCCAAGCATGTTAACAGAAGACTTTGAAATCTGTTTTTGCAGTGATAGAGCAACAGAACCAAAACAAACAAGGCAACAAGTACCTGCTCGGTTACCATCATTCTTCAAAATATCTTCTTTTGTGTTCAACAGAGGAAAGAAACTCTGATTTGGAGCAACTTGAGAGAGAATAAATGATGACTTTTAATTCAAACTATCCTTTTAAATTATATTTTAAAAATTCTAAATTATCGATTTTTCTTTTATGCCAAAAATCATTAAGATATTAAGTAAAGATCATGTTCCATGAAGATATTTTGTTCCGTAAATATATCAAAATGTAGTTATTGATTAATAATATGCATGGCTAAGAACTTCATTTGAACAACTTTAAAGATGATTTTGTCAATATTTAGATTTTTTTGCACCCTCAGATTCCAGATTTTCAAATATTGTCCGATCATAACAAACCATACATCAATGGAAATATTATTATCTTTCAGATGATGCATAAATCTCAACTTCAAAAAACGTACCCTTGGTTTTGTAGTCCAGGGTCACATGCTCATAGTCTCTAAGGTGGAGTTATGGTTTTGTATTAAAGCTTTCAGATCATATGAATATATATACAAGTTTCAGAAAAGCAAAAATCACTTTTTCTGCACCCCTGATGAACTTTCCCTCCCATGGACGACCCGAGGCTGTGTGTTCATTAGTGATATCCAGCTCGTTTTCTCCGTCTCACACATGACTGCTCTCGTTTGTGGTGAGGCTGTTATTCAGCTCCGCTGTAGATGAGCGTCCGAAAGCAGGAACAATGTCTAATCTCTGCTCTGTGGCTTTGAACTGGCTCACAAACAAGCTCAAGCGGCCGATTCTCACACTGGAGCGAGACGAGTGAATGCAGAGACAAAGACGTCCAGCTGAGAGCTCGTCAGCCGTGGGACGAGGATTAATTAGCTCAGGTTGTTCAGAGACGGACACAGAAACCCATCAGGACAGACGGGACATTAACGGATGCTCATTACTATTCCACACACAGGGATCCTACGGTTTACTTTCACAGCTAGTCATTAAAACTCTTTTTCTGTTTCAACTATACTATTTGAACTTCATATATTTCTATGGCCTCTAAATGATCAATCCGTGCTGTTAAACCTGTTTTATACACAATCTTCTGTTGATAGTTTAGAGTTGTTCATCAGTAAAAGCTCTTTCAGTGTAATTGTGTTCAGCGGCTGCTTCTCGTGTCAAATCTGGACTGGTTTTGATCAAGTAAGCGTCAGAATAACTGCAGTCGTATCTCCAGATGAACTCTTACTGAACAGCTCAGCTTTACTTGATTCTCCATCAATCATGTTTTAGTCTCAAATCTGATCATCAGGATCTTTTGAGGAGCGTTTGTTCCTCAGCGGAGGAATGATCTTCATCTCACATCTTTATTTCTTCATCTCTCAATCATTATATGTTTGGATCATTTCCATCTCATCTTACTGAGACGTATTATTGGAGATATAGAGCGACCGCTGATATTTAGATCAGTATCTGCTGCACTGTTATAAAGATCTCATTCATTTACATCACAAGCAGCAGAATCTCATCATATAGATATCATAACAGCATCTGCAGCAGATTCATATTTCTGCTGCAGTCTGTGAATAAAACTGAGCTGTTTAACATCATATTCTCACTATATCAGACTATATGAGCCATAAAAGAATGATGGATCAAATATAATATACAAAAATATATATATTTGTATTTATATTATTTCTGACTTGTCACGCTTTACAGAGTTGATTTTTCTAACTCCGCTGGCAGATATTTAGTCTTATTTTTAGCATAAACTCACTTAATTCTCATAAAACACAATCATTTTGCTTCTCCAGAAAAAGTTTCTTGATTTAAGAGTGTTAAGATGTTTAGATATTTAGTTATTATAGTAAGATCCTCACTGTGTGCATTTGTTTGCTGAGTCTCCAGCGATCCTGAAGACTCCGGTCCGTCTTTATTCAGGAATGATAAGCTGTAGATCAGTGCTGACGCTCTTGAATGTATTTATACAGTAAAGAAAATCAATCTCTGCAGAGTTACGACTCTTGGCAGCTGTTGACCCTCTCATTTGTCCCGCTTCACTGCACCGGTTGGTCTTTGTTGCACTTTATTGTCATTCCAGAGAACATTCCCTGCTGACCCGGATCGGTTCACGATGGTGGAACTGAGAGAGAGAGAGATAGAGAGACATATATATATATATATATAGATAGATAGATAGATAGATAGAGAGAGAGAATTTTAACAAAGCTGTGAACGACCTGAGAGACAAGGCACAGAGAGCTATTTACGCTATTAAGAGAAATATCAAAACTGACATCCCAATCAGAATCTGGATCAAAATAATCAAATCAGTAATAGAACCCATCGCACTCTACGGGAGTGAAGTCTGGGGTCCACTCACAAACCAAGAGTTCACTAAAGGGGACAAACACCCAATAGAGACTCTGCAGACCGAACTATGCAAAGTACTGCTCCGAGTACAGCGCAAAACCCCAAATAATGCCTGCAGAGCAGAACTAGGATTATACCCCGCTTATAATCACAATTTAAAAAAGGGCCATTAAATTCCATGCCCACCTAAAAAATAGTGATAAACAGACCCTCCATCACAAAGCCCTGAACTACTAAGAGCTCAAATCAAAATCAAATCAAATCACTTTTATTGTCACATCACAATGTGTGCCTTGGTGAGTGAAATTCTTGAGAGCGTGCTCCAGACAGTACAAAAAAACACCATTTACATATAGACAGTAACTATACTTACAGACCGTACAGAAGAAAATGTGCAAAAAAACCACATACATATACTCTGTACACAGTGTACTATAAGACATACTTAGTTACCAATACACATTCTACATTATGTCCACATCTATACATAGTAATATGTGAAGGTGCAACAGATTATATATTATACAGTATATTTGTGCAACGATACAGATTAGTTGTGCAACAGATAGTTGTGAAAAGGTGCAACAGATTATACATATGCAATGTCGTGGATCTGCATTGTATGGTATCCAGTGATAGCAGATAGGTTGTGTTATTAAAGCTTTGGCAATGTAAAGATTTCTTTCACCATGCCAATAAAGCTATTTGAATCGTGAAAAAATCTAGAGAGAGAGAGACAAAGAGAGAGAGAGACATGGAGAGAGAGATACATAGAGAGAGAGAGAAAGAGAGAGACAAAGAGAGAGAGAGAGACATGGAGAGAGAGAGAGAGAGAGAGACAAAGAGAGAGAGAGACATGGAGAGAGAGATAGAGAGAGAGAGAGAGAGAGAGAGAGAGAGAGAGAGATGGAGAGAGAGATACATAGAGAGAGAGAGAGAGAGAGAGAGAGAGAGAGATTCCAGGCGAGTCTGTTATCAGCTCAGCGTTTGAGCACAAAGACCAGGATGTGAGTTAGATAGGTTTGGTTTAAGGACTGGAGCTGGTCTGAAGAAAAGGGAGAAATGATTCATTGATTCTTTGCCACCGCTGCATTCCTGAACGCTGTGCTCATATACTGAGAGAGATTCATTACAAACCCAGCCAACGCTTTACTTTCAAACTACTGGAGTCTTTCAGCAGAGTAGCTTCCACTTACATATTCAACACATCTGTTTATGCCATATCACATAAAACACGTCTTATTTCGTTTTTTAATACAGTCGAGATCGGCACCCTTGGTAAATATGATCAGAAGAAGGCTGTGAAAAGTAATCTGCATTGTTAATCCTTTTGATCTTTTTTTAAATCACAAAAATCTAAACAAGGATAAGAATTTAAAATAGGGGAAAATATGAGTAAAATATCTCTGAAGTATATTCCCTTTCATATTCACAATTTTGAGCACTCCAGGGTGATTTTGAACATGATATTATCCAGCCATGGCTTCCTGTTTCACAGAAATATAAATATGAGGAAAACAAAGCCCAAATTCCCTTAATCATCCATCACAACGAGAAAAAACAATGAATATATGTCTGATGTGCAGCAAAAGATGATTGAGCTTCACAAATTAGTGAAGTGACTTCAAGAAAAGTACGGAAGATCTAAGCGGCCATGCATTATTATTTTCTCATTATTATACTTTTCTTATTTTCTTATTATTATACTTCTCGTGATCTCGACATAACAAAAGAAGTTTTCTCGTTATTACGACTTATTTTTCTCGTGATCTCGATATAACAAAAGATGCTTTCTCGTTATCACGACTTATTTTTCTCGTGATCTCGATATAACAAAAGTTGTTTTCTCGTTATTACGACTTATTTTTCTCGTGATCTCGACATAACAAAAGAAGTTTTCTCGTTATTACGACTTATTTTTCTTGTGATCTCGATATAACAAAAGTTGTTTTCTCGTTATCACGACTTATTTTTCTCGTGATCTCGATATAACAAAAGTTGTTTTCTCGTTATCAAGTCTTATTTTTCTCGTGATCTCGATATAACAAAAGTTGCTTTCTCGTTATCACGACTTATTTTTCTCGTGATCTCGATATAACAAAAGTTTTCTCATTATTACGACTTATTTTCTTGTGATCTCGATATAACAAAAGTTGTTTTCTCGTTATCACGACTTATTTTTCTCGTGATCTCGATATAACAAAAGTTGTTTTCTCGTTATCACGACTTATTTTTCTCGTGATGTCGATATAACAAAAGTTGCTTTCTCGTTATCACGACTTATTTTTCTCGTGATGTCGATATAACAAAAGATGCTTTCTCGTTATCACGACTTATTTTTCTCGTGATCTCGATATAACAAAAGTTGTTTTCTCGTTATCACGACTTATTTTTCTCGTGATCTCGATATAACAAAAGTTGTTTTCTCATTATCACGACTTATTTTTCTCGTGATCTCGATATAACAAAAGTTGTTTTCTCGTTATCACGACTTATTTTTCTCGTGATCTCGATATAACAAAAGTTGTTTTCTCGTTATTACGACTTATTTTTCTCGTGATCTCGATATAACAAAAGTTGTTTTCTCGTTATTACGACTTATTTTTCTCGTGATCTCGATATAACAAAAGTTGCTTTCTCGTTATCACGACTTATTTTTCTCGTGATCTCGATATAACAAAAGTTGCTTTCTCGTTATCACGACTTATTTTTCTCGTGATCTCGATATAACAAAAGTTGCTTTCTCGTTATCACGACTTATTTTTCTCGTGATCTCGATATAACAAAAGTTATTTTCTCGTTATCAAGACTTATTTTTCTCGTGATCTCGATATAACAAAAGTTGTTTTCTCGTTATCAAGACTTATTTTTCTCGTGATCTCGATATAACAAAAGTTATTTTCTCGTTATCAAGACTTATTTTTCTCGTGATCTCGATATAACAAAAGTTGTTTTCTCGTTATTACGACTTATTTTTCTCGTGATCTCGATATAACAAAAGTTGTTTTCTCGTTATCAAGACTTATTTTCTCGTGATCTCGATATAACAAAAGTTGTTTTCGTTATCAAGACTTATTTTTCTCATGATCTCGATATAACAAAAGTTGTTTTCGTTATTACGACTTATTTTTCTCGTGATCTCGATATAACAAAAGTTGTTTCTCGTTATTACGACTTATTTTTCTCGTGATCTCGATATAACAAAAGTTGTTTTCTCATTATTACGACTTAATTTTCTTGTGATCTCGATATAACAAAAGTTGCTTTCTCGTTATCTCGACTTATTTTTCTCGTGATCTCGATATAACAAAAGTAGTTCTCATTATTACGACTTAATTTTCTTGTGATCTCGATATAACAAAAGTTGCTTTCTCGTTATCTCGACTTATTTTCTCGTGATCTCGATATAACAAAAGTTGCTTTCTCGTTATCACGACTTATTTTTCTTGTGATCTCGATATAACAAAAGTTGTTTTCTCGTTATTACGACTTATTTTTCTCGTGATCTCGATATAACAAAAGTTGTTTTCTCATTATTACGACTTATTTTTCTCGTGATCTCGATATAACAAAAGTTGTTTTCTCATTATTACGACTTATTTTTCTCGTGATCTCGATATAACAAAAGTTGTTTTCTCATTATTACGACTTATTTTTCTCGTGATCTCGATATAACAAAAGTTGTTTTCTCGTTATTACGACTTATTTTTCTCGTGATCTCGATATAACAAAAGTAGTTCTCATTATTACGACTTAATTTTCTTGTGATCTCGATATAACAAAAGTTGCTTTCTCGTTATCTCGACTTATTTTTCTCGTGATCTCGATATAACAAAAGTTGCTTTCTCGTTATCACGACTTATTTTTCTTGTGATCTCGATATAACAAAAGTTGTTTTCTCGTTATTACGACTTATTTTTCTCGTGATCTCGATATAACAAAAGTTGTTTTCTCATTATTACGACTTATTTTTCTCGTGATCTCGATATAACAAAAGTTGTTTTCTCGTTATCACGACTTATTTTTCTCGTGATCTCGATATAACAAAAGTTGATTTCTCGTTATCACGACTTATTTTTCTCGTGATCTCGACATAACAAAAGTAGTTTTCTCATTATTACGACTTATTTTTCTCGTGATCTCGATATAACAAAAGTTGTTTTCTCATTATTACGACTTAATTTTCTTGTGATCTCGATATAACAAAAGTTGTTTTCTCATTATTACGACTTATTTTTCTCGTGATCTCGATATAACAAAAGTTGTTTTCTCATTATTACGACTTATTTTTCTCGTGATCTCGATATAACAAAAGTTGCTTTCTCGTTATCACGACTTATTTTTCTCGTGATCTCGATATAACAAAAGTAGTTTTCTCATTATTACGACTTATTTTTCTCGTGATCTCGATATAACAAAAGTAGTTTTCTCATTATTACGACTTATTTTTCTCGTGATCTCGATATAACAAAAGTTGTTTTCTCGTTATTACGACTTATTTTTCTCGTGATCTCGATATAACAAAAGTTGCTTTCTCGTTATTACGACTTATTTTTCTCGTGATCTCGATATAACAAAAGTTGTTTTCTCATTATTACGACTTATTTTTCTCGTGATCTCGATATAACAAAGTTGCTTTCTCGTTATCACGACTTATTTTTCTCGTGATCTCGATATAACAAAAGTAGTTTTCTCATTATTACGACTTATTTTTCTCGTGATCTCGATATAACTAAAGTTGCTTTCTCGTTATCACGACTTATTTTTCTCGTGATCTCGATATAACAAAAGTTGTTTTCTCATTATTACGACTTATTTTTCTCGTGATCTCGATATAACAAAAGTTGCTTTCTCGTTATCACGACTTATTTTTCTCGTGATCTCGATATAACAAAAGTAGTTTTCTCATTATTACGACTTATTTTTCTCGTGATCTCGATATAACAAAAGTTGTTTTCTCATTATTACGACTTAATTTTCTTGTGATCTCGATATAACAAAAGTTGTTTTCTTGTTATTACGACTTAATTTTCTCGTGATCTCGATATAACAAAAGATGCTTTCTCGTTATCACGACTTATTTTTCTCGTGATCTCGATATAACAAAAGTTGCTTTCTCGTTATTACGACTTATTTTTCTCGTGATCTCGATATAACAAAAGTAGTTTTCTCATTATTACGACTTATTTTTCTCGTGATCTCGATATAACAAAAGTAGTTTTCTCATTATTACGACTTAATTTTCTTGTGATCTCGATATAACAAAAGTTGTTTTCTTGTTATTACGACTTAATTTTCTCGTGATCTCGATATAACAAAAGATGCTTTCTCGTGATCACGACTTCATTTTCTCGTGATCTCAATAAAACAAAAGATGCTTTCTCGTTATCACAACTTCATTTTCTCGTGATCTCGACATAACAAAAGAAGTTTTCTCGTGATCACGACTTATTTTTATAAATGTGTCTATTAATATAGAAAACCTGAAGTAGTATTTTCCTGTAAAACATGTTCCAGTAATCTTTGTTTTAACTTTGAAAAATATTTTGTATTATCCTAAAACAGACTTAACAAGTCCGACTGATGTCATTCTCTATCCGGATTGGAAAACATGTAAAAGAGTGATGTTTAAATAAACACAAACCCAGATCAAACACATTCATGCACTGACTGTTCAATGTGAAACCACATTCTGAAGGTCCTGCAGATATTTGTGGATAATCCGAGGCAGAAACATGCGTTCATGTCTACATTAGAGAGACATTAGAGGATGTTTGTGATATTCTGACATTAGAAACAGAACGAGAGATCGTTTAGAGGCAGGTTTAACTGTGTGAACAAGCCACAAAACCACCACTGCAACAAAAAAAAATCATAATTTGTCTTGTTTTCTAGTATAAATATGCAAAGATTATTGAATCAGGATGCATTTATTTGACAAGTAAAATTATGAGATATTTTGTCTTGTTTCCTGAAAAAGAAGTCAAAATATCTACCAATGGAGTAAGAAAAATAATCTTAATTTAAAGACTAAAGATTATTTTCCTTAAAGTGCTATTAAAGTCATTACAATTTTTAGGTATTATACTATAAAACAAGACATAATTGTATTTATTTTGTGCAATGAAAGAGAGTAACCCATCTCTAAAATAAACCACGATGAATAATGGACAAAACCATCTTCAAAGATATCTCTGATTAGTTTTTCTCAATTTTTAAACGTGGCCTCGAACGCTCATATTCATATTCTCTCATGTTTTGTGGAGTAATAAAGAGGCGGCGTGACCCAGATGAATGTGTGCTGCTTCCCATCGGATCCACCGGCCGTTAAACTCATCTGAGGAGCTTTGAAGATCATTTCATTAATATTCATATTCAGAGTTACAGAGACTCGTAGCAGAACCACAGAAACCCGACCAGAACCTTCAGACTCTTCCGCTTCACAAGAGACAACCTCACCAATCTGTCAAATGTCTGGGTCACACACCATAGCATCAAAGAAAATGAATTATAGTTGACAAAGTGTGTGTGTGTGTGTGTGTGTGTGTGTGTGTGTGAGTGATCTGTGTGTGTGTGTGTGTGAGTGAGAGAGTGTGAGTGTGTGTGTGTGTGTGTGTGTGTGTGTGTGTGTGTGTGTGTGTGTGTGTGTGTGTGTGTGTGTATACCTGGTATTTATCAGGTTATGAGGACAAAGTCTGATTTTAGCACCATTTATCATAATTCAACACAATTTCACAATGGATGGATGGATAGATAGATATCATTATAGTAACTTAAGCTCAAATTAAAATTAAAACCATAAAAAATACATTCTTTTAACTTAAAATAAACATTTAAATAAAATGTATTTACTTTTTATTTCAGTTAATTTATCATGATAATGCAATTTAACTTGATTTACTAAAGCTTAAATCAAAATTAATCAAAATTATACAGACTAAAAACTACAAAAATACATACAAAAATTAATAAATCTTTAAACAGAATTCAAACAGAAAATATAAAAAGCAAAAACGTGATTCAAAAATGTATAAAATAGTGTCTCAGTATTTAATAAATGCATAAAATAAAGTATTTATCCATCCAGTATGTGTTTGCTGAGATAAACCGCAGAAGGACGCTGTGTTTTTGAGGATAAAAAACATCAAAAGTGTTTATTATTATTAATTGAAATGTTAATCAGCTCAGAGAATGAGATCATAAATCCCACAAGATCATATTCACAGAGATTTCCTGAAGGAGCAAATTTAGCCTGTTTTCATTTGCTTTAAACAATTAGAGTCGCTCTCAACCTAATCACTGACACAACTAACGAGTCCTTCAGAAGCTCGTTAAAATGAGGAACTAATTAATCTGAACAGCTGAGTCTGAGCTATGCTGTGTGTGTGTGTGTGTGTGTGTGTGTGTTAGTGAGTGTGTCTATCTCTCTTTCTGTGTGTGTGGGGGGGTGTGCTTGTGTAAATACTATCTGAAACAGCATCCCAACATAACGCATCAATAAATCCAGTCTAATGATTCATTTACAGTAATAACTGAGTGTCATAATGAGTGTGTATGAATGAATCCAGCGTGAGCTGCTGCTCCTCCGGTCCGGTGTGTTTCCTTGAATGAATCTGACATAACTGTGATGAACGTTTGAGAACGACACGATCAGAACAGAGAAAAACTCACTCAACCACGCTAAGCTTCACACACACACACACACACACACACACACACACACACACACACACACACACACACACACACACACACACACACACACACACACACACACACGCATGCACACACACACACACACACACACACACACACACACACACACACACACACCCTGCTGTGAAGATCTCAGATCAGCACTAACAACGCTAATGAGGACAAGCTTCTACCAACCCTCATGTGAAATAAAAAGTTTGGAATAATTACAATTATTATTACATATAATATTATATTGTAAGTTTAATATTATAATATAATATTATTAAGTCTCTTCTGCTCACCAAGGCTGCATTTATTTGATCAAAAATACAGTAAAATTGTTAAATATTATTGCATTTTAAAATAACTGTTTTCTATGTGAATGTGTTAAACTGTAATTTATTTCTGTGATCAAAGTTATATTTTCAGCATTGTTACTCCAGTCTTCAGTGTCACATGATCTTCAGAAATCATAATAATATGCTTATTAGCTGCTCAAGAAACATTTATTATTATAAATGTTGAAAACAGTCGTGTTGCTCAATATTTTTGTGTAAACTGTGATACGTTTTATTTTTCAGGATTCACAGATTAATAGAAAAGAACAGCATTTATGTGAAATATAACTATTTTGCAACATTATAAATGTCTTTACTGGCACTTTTGATCAATTTAATTAATTATTCATGAATAAAAGTACAAATAAATCACCCAAGCATTTGAATGGTAGCCTAGTAAACACATTTTTAATCAAATAAATGCAGCCTGGTTGAGCAGAGGAGACTGTAATCAAAAACATGAATTATGCAAAACGTTTGAGCAGTAGTGTGTATATATATATACACAGACATCTCTGTCTCTCTCTGGTCTAGTGTTTCTGTAAATTTGACACCTTCAAAAAAAGTCGAGTCATCATCAAACGACCACCAAACACCTTCTATTTAAAATCTCCTGCTGAAAGCATCACTCAGAGTGAGTCGGGTTTCACACAACTGGTGAATTGTCTTTTTGAACAGGTGTAAAGCTAAAGCAAATATAGAGGCTGCTCTGAAAGCAACTGAGCTCCAGAAATACCGTTTAAGATGAAGATCAGAACGCGACAGACACAGGCTTCATTAGTGCTGGAATATAACACTGACTGCAAGAACAGCAAATACAACACGCTTAAAGAAGACCAACAACAAGCTCCTAATGAACCCTTCACGACTCTGTGTGTTATCTGATCACGAGCTGCTCTAATGCTGCATTCACGAGCGTTCACTCTGACGTCATACAGCAAAACATCAATCAAATCAAACCATAGGCCTACAGCCTATAATAAAAGCATGCTTCATTTTCTTAAGGGATTTGTATTTTCTGTGTTTTGTTTGTATAACTGTACTTTTTAATAAAAAAGAGAGAAATAAAAAATGTATTAAAATGAGTCGTGAACCTGCAAAACGATCTGAATCAAATGATTCGCGCTCCGCAGTCCCGATATGAATCAAATGATTAACGATTCGCGCTCCGTAGTCCCGATCTGAATCAAATTATTAACGATTCGCGCTCCGTAGTCCCGATCTGAATCAAATTATTAACGATTCGCGCTCCGTAGTCCCGATCTGAATCAAATGATTCGCTCCGTTGGTCCCGATCTGAATCAAATGATTCGCGCTCCGTAGTCGATCTGAATCAAATTATGATCTGAATCAAATGATTCGCGCTCCGTAGTCGATCTGAATCAAATTATTGCGCTCCGCAGTCCCGATCTGAATCAAATTATTTGCGCTCCGCAGTCCCGATCTGAATCAAATTATTTGCGCTCCGCAGTCCCGATCTGAATCAAATTATTAACGATTCGCGCTCCGCAGTCCCGATCTGAATCAAATTATTCGCGCTCCGCAGTCCCGATCTGAATCAAATGATTCGCGCTCCGTAGTCCCGATCTGAATCAAACGATTCACGATTTGCACTCCGCGGTCCTGATCTGAATCAAATGATTCGGGATTCGTGCTCCGCGGTCCAGATCTGAATCAAATGATTTGCGCTCCGTAGTCCCGATCTGAATCAAATGATTTGCGCTCCGTAGTCCCGATCTGAATCAAATGATTCGCGCTCCGTAGTCCCGATCTGAATCAAATGATTCGCGCTCCGTAGTCCCGATCTGAATCAAATGATTCGGCCCGTAGTCCCGATCTGAATCAAATGATTCGGCCCATAGTCCCGATCTGAATCAAATTATTTGCGCCCGCAGTCCCGATCTGAATCAAATTATTCGATCGCTCCGCAGTCCCGATCTGAATCAAATTATTCGCGGCCCGCAGTCCCGATCTGAATCAAATTATTTGCGCCCGATCTGAATCAAATTATTCCGCAGTCCGATCTGAATCAAATGATTCGCGCTCCGTAGTCCCGATCTGAATCAAACGATTCACGATTTGCACTCCTGTCCTGATCTGAATCAAATGATTCAGGATTCTCCGCCGTCCAGATCTGAATCAAATGATTTGCGTCCCGATCTGAATTTCAGATGAATTTTTTCACGATTTGCACTCCGCGGTCCTGATCTGAATCAAATGATTCGGGATTCGTGCTCCGCGGTCCAGATCTGAATCAAATGATTTGCGCTCCGCCGTCCAGATCTGAATCAAATGATTTCAGTCCCGATCTGAATCAAATGATTTGCGCTCCGCGGTCCCGATCTGAATCAAATTATCCACGATTCGCGCTCCGCAGTCCCGATCTGAATCAAATGAATCGTGATTCGCGCTCCGCAGTCCCGATCTAAATCAAATGATTCGCGATTCGCGCTCCACACCCCCGATCTGAATCAAATGATTAGAGCGCTTTGAAATTGTGAATAATTTTGTGATGTAATTGTTTAACTAATGAAGAGTTTCACAAAGCTTTGTTTCACCCATAACTATGTGCTTTTTTAAATTATTACAACTGATGTCTAAATTCGAAAATAAATTGCTTCTGTTGATCTGGTTTTCACTTGTGAATCACTTGAACTGAATTATTGAAGTCACGAGTTTGACTCAATCGGTTGACTCAATTAATATTGATTATTGGAGTATGTTTTATCTTGCTATCTTACTTTCTTTCTTTAATGACCCTCAGTCATTAATGACACACTCGTCTCTCATCCGTGTGTGTGTGTGTGTGTGTGTGTGTGTCTGGCCAGAGCAGTGGAAAGACACCACAGAGATGTGACACGTGTGAAATTAGTCTGCCTGAATCTGTTCTGCCAGAGAGAGAGAAAGAGAGGAAGAGAGAGAGTTACTACTACCATATGCAGTGGCTTTAGTCCAGCGGTTGTGAGTGTGTATTTCTGTGTGTGTGTGTGTGTGTGTGTGTGTGTGTGTGTGTACAACTGCATAGTTCTCTTCAGGATTTATTTATTCTGCTCTGAACTCCGATAGCACGGTATAGTGGGTCTCTGGGCCTCCGCACACACGCCTGATTATTACAGCTCGATTTACAAGACGCAGGGCGCGAGAGCCAAGAGACAAAAGAACGACGCGGCTGCAGGATTCCTGTCGGAGAGTGAGGAGATGCTTCCCATAGTTTGGCTTCCGTCCACAAACCACATGAAACTGAGACCCTGCAGCTCCACACCAGAGACCCGCTTCTCTTTGCAGCTTCAAACACACACATGAAGAACTTACAAAGAGATTATATCCAAAGTGACTTACAGAGATGAACTCAGGGATGATCCCCGCCAGCATCCTTCAGAAAACCCTCAGAAACCCCAATAAAATCTTCAGACAACCCTCAGAAACCCCTCAGAAAACCTTTAGAAGACCCTTCAGAAAACCTTCAGAAACCCCTCAGAAAACTTTCAGAAAACCCTCAGATAATCCTCAGAAATCCACAGTGTACTGTGTTAATATGAAGGACTTTTCCGTATAGATTTTTCTATACGGAAAGGCCTGGCAGAAAATTAGCAGCATCTTTTCAAATGTGTATTTATTTACATATTTCTTTATTTCAGTGTACCTAACTGATCAACAATTTCTGGAACAGACATGTTATATATTGCTTTGTATTTTCTAAGAAATACACATGAGATGGGAGTGAGCGTTCAACTAGTGCTTGCCTTTTATTTTCTCTTAAAAGCACTACTACAAAACTTAGCATGTTTTCGTACTCATCACGTAACATAAGAGGGTATGGGAACACAGAAGGGACAATTTACATTTCGTAAATACACAACAAAACATTAAAAGGGAAAAAAAAAATATTATAATTTTTCATAACTTTCTGGCCCCCGAAAAGCCAGGGTTGTATCAATTAAAGGCCAAAAAAACAACATACATTTTTTCAGTTTTTAGTTGAAAATGATGTTGTGTAAACTGCCCCTGAGATTTTACGCATTGTGAAAATAATAAACAAATAAAATCAACTAAAGTTTTATTTAGCAAGTTTTTTTACTCAGATGTTACAAGTAAACTTCAGACATGGAATTCAGTAACACTTACTTAACTAAGTAGCATTGACAAAGTGAATAATATTACATAATTTTATTTAATATTTTTAAGGCAATATATTATATTTATCCTAACTTTAGACATATTTTAGTTTGTCACTACACTGACTTTGCACATCATGTTCCAATGAAGCAACAAACAGCACAGTCATTATACAAGCATCTTAACCACAAACGCTCCTCCTCAGCTCAATGGTGACCACAAACACGTCAACAACACAAACTCTGTTAGATGGCTAACAAAACTCGTCATTACCTCTAAAACTTTATTCAAAAAGCATAAATGTAAAGCCTGCTGGAAACAGAAAATAAATCCACTTGTGCAGATTCAGTTGATGAATCAAGTATTGTACATATCTGAGTGGACACAACACAAATAAAGTATGATGAAAAAATATATATTTTCACTCAAAAAATAAATCATAACAGGCAGATCTGAATGTGCTCTTTCAGTGCATTGTAAGAAAAGGACAGAGCTTAATTGAATGAAATGATTAACCTTTTCCACATTTCCTGGATTCCAGATTGTCGCTTGCAGTGTAAATGTTTTTTCGTGACAACAGCGGCTGTACTTCACCCAAAAATTTAAATTCTGACATTAATTACTCACCCTCATGTTGTTCCAAACCTGTAAGACCTTCGTTCATCTTCAAAACACAAATGAAGATATTTAAGATCTTAATGCGTGATATAAAGTCAGAATTGCGAGTTCTAAATTTAGAATTTAGAAAAGTCACATTCTGACTTTATATCTCGCTATTCTGACTTTATATCTCGCTATTCTGACTTTATATCTCGCTATACTGACTTTATATCTCGCTATTCTGACTTTATATCTCGCTATACTGACTTTATATCTCGCTATTCTGACTTTATATCACACAATTCTGACTTTATATCACACAATTCTGACTTTATATCTCGCAATTCTGACTTTATATCTCACAATTCTGACTTTATATCTCGCTATTCTGACTTTATATCACACAATTCTGACTTTATATCTCGCTATTCTGACTTTATATCTCGCTATACTGACTTTATATCTCGCTATTCTGACTTTATATCTCGCAATTCTGACTTTATATCTCGCAATTCCGACTTTATATCTCGCTATTCTGACTTTATATCTCACAATTCTGACTTTATATCTCGCAATTCTGACTTTATATCTCGCAATTCTGACTTTATATCTCACAATTCTGACTTTATATCTCACAATTCTGACTTTATATCTCGCAATTCTGACTTTATATCTCACAATTCTGACTTTATATCTCACAATTCTGACTTTATATCTCGCATTTCTGACTTTATATCTCGCAATTCTGACTTTATATCATGCAGTTCTGACTTTATATCACACAATTCTGACTTTATATCTCACAATTCTGACTTTATATCATGCAGTTCTGACTTTATATCTCACAATTCTGACTTTATATCATGCAGTTCTGACTTTATATCTCGCAATTCTGACTTTATATCTCACAATTCTGACTATATCATGCAGTTCTGACTTTATATCTCGCAATTCTGACTTTATATCATGCAGTTCTGACTTTATATCTCGCAATTCTGACTTTATATCTCGCAATTCTGACTTTATATCATGCAGTTCTGACTTTATATCTCGCAATTTTGACTTTATATCATGCAGTTCTGACTTTATATCTCGTAATTCTGACTTTATATCACGCAGTTCTGACTTTATATCACACAGTTCTGACTTTATATCTCACAATTCTGACTTTATATCATGCAGTTCTGACTTTATATCATGCAGTTCTGACTTTATATCTCATAATTCTGACTATATCATGCAGTTCTGACTTTATATCTCGCAATTCTGACTATATCATGCAGTTCTGACTTTATATCTCGTAATTCTGACTTTATATCACACAGTTCTGACTTTATATCTCACAATTCTGACTTTATATCACACAGTTCTGACATTATATCTCGCAGTTCTGACTTTATATCTCATAATTCTGACTTTATATCACACAAATCTGACTTTATATCTTGCAAGTCTGACTTTATATCACACAAATCTGACTTTATATCTTGCAATTCTGACTTTATATCTCGCAATTCTGACTTTATATTACTTAATTCTGACTTTATATCTCGTAATTCTGACTTTATATCACGCAGTTCTGACTTTATATCTCGTAATTCTGACTTTATATCACCCAGTTCTGACTTTATATCACGCAGTTCTGACTTTATATCACGCAGTTCTGACTTTATATCACGCAGTTCTGACTTTATATCACGCAATTCTGACTTTATATCACACAATTCTGACTTTATATCACGCAGTTCTGACTTTATATCTCGTAATTCTGACTTTATATCATGCAGTTCTGACTTTATATTACTTAATTCTGACTTTGTATCTTGTAATTCTGACTTTATATCATGCAGTTCTGACTTTATATTACACAATTCTGACTTTATATCACGCAGTTCTGACTTTATATCTCGTAATTCTGACTTTATATCATGCAGTTCTGACTTTATATTACTTAATTCTGACTTTATATCTCGTAATTCTGACTTTATATCACGCAGTTCTGACTTTGTATCTCATAATTCTGACTTTATATCACACAATTCTGACTTTATATCACGCAGTTCTGACTTTATATCTCGTAATTCTGACTTTATATCATGCAGTTCTGACTTTATATTACTTAATTCTGACTTTATATCTCGTAATTCTGACTTTATATCACGCAGTTCTGACTTTATATCACGCAGTTCTGACTTTATATCTCATAATTCTGACTTTATATCACGCAGTTCTGACTTTATATCTCGTAATTCTGACTTTATATCACGCAGTTCTGACTTTATATCACGCAGTTCTGACTTTATATCTCGTAATTCTGACTTTATATCACGCAGTTCTGACTTTATATCATGCAGTTCTGACTTTATATCTCGTAATTCTGACTTTATATCACGCAGTTCTGACTTTATATCACGCAGTTCTGACTATATCATGCAGTTCTGACTTTATATCTCGTAATTCTGACTTTATATCATGCAGTTCTGACTTTCTATTACTTAATTCTGACTTTGTATCTTGTAATTCTGACTTTATATCATGCAGGTCTGACTTTATATCACACAATTCTGACTTTATATCACGCAGTTCTGACTTTATATCACACAATTCTGACTTTATATCACGCAGTTCTGACTTTATATCTCGTAATTCTGACTTTATATCATGCAGTTCTGACTTTCTATTACTTAATTCTGACTTTGTATCTTGTAATTCTGACTTTATATCATGCAGTTCTGACTTTATATTACACAATTCTGACTTTATATCACGCAGTTCTGACTTTATATCTCGTAATTCTGACTTTATATCATGCAGTTCTGACTTTATATTACTTAATTCTGACTTTGTATCTCATAATTCTGACTTTATATCACGCAATTCTGACTTTATATCACACAATTCTGACTTTATATCACGCAGTTCTGACTTTATATCACGCAGTTCTGACTTTATATCACGCAGTTCTGACTTTATATTACTTAATTCTGACTTTGTATCTTGTAATTCTGACTTTATATCATGCAGTTCTGACTTTATATTACTTAATTCTGACTTTATATCTCGTAATTCTGACTTTATATCACGCAGTTCTGACTTTATATCACGCAGTTCTGACTTTATATCTCATAATTCTGACTTTATATCACGCAGTTCTGACTTTATATCTCGTAATTCTGACTTTATATCACACAGTTCTGACTTTATATCACGCAGTTCTGACTTTATATCTCGTAATTCTGACTTTATATCACGCAGTTCTGACTTTATATCACGCAGTTCTGACTTTATATCTCGTAATTCTGACTTTATATCACAGTTCTGACTTTATATCACGCAGTTCTGACTTTATATCACGCAGTTCTGACTTTATATCTCATAATTCTGACTTTATATCACGCAATTCTGACTTTATATCACACAATTCTGACTTTATATCACGCAGTTCTGACTTTATATCTCGTAATTCTGACTTTATATCATGCAGTTCTGACTTTATATTACTTAATTCTGACTTTGTATCTTGTAATTCTGACTTTAAAAAGAGTAAACTTGCAAGTGCTAGAAAAAAGTTAGATTTGTTAGATAAAAAGTGGCAATTACATTTTTTAATCAGTGACACAAAAAGGCTTTCATACATATCTCTCAAAACCAGACACCGAAAGCTTTCAGGAAAGCTATAAAGACATACGAGCAGAAATGTTATGCGGTGGAGTTTGAGCAGCAGAAATAGTTCAGAAAAACCACCAAATCCATCACTGCCGGACGGCCTGTTAACTTACGGGAATATTCTGGACCTGGCTGAATGAGATGGCATACGGACATGTTTGGCGCGACTCCAGTTTCATGAATACATGCAGCGCAATCAAAGAATGAAAGAGCTGTCAGATGCGAGGTGCCAACGTGTTTCTGCTGGAGCTCAAACTCCATCAACAACCACAAACTCACTTCCATTCATCAATGACTATTTATAATACATTGTAGAACATGTTCCTGGAGTAATATCTGATCCTTTTTATTTTCAAGAGCCCAAATCCCACATCATTACAGCAGCTTCCTCACCAACATCCCAGAAAAAATCTAATTCACTCAGAAACTGAGAGTAAAGTTCACAGTTACAAAGAAACGGTAGTGAATTAAACATCAAGTTTGGAGTAGAAAAAACGAAATAGTATTGTCTTGCAAAATATACTCCATGTTTGTTTACAAAATGTGAGTTATTATAGCTAACTAAAACTAAAACAATGAAAAAATTACTTAAATATTAAAAATGTATACCTATTTTATTCTGTTTCCAAAGCTACATTTATTCATTTTATTTAGTTTAACTTGATGTGCTAAAAAACAAAAATTGACAACAACAATATACAAACTAAAACAACAACAACTAACTAAAATGAACACATATCAAATTAAAATCGAATTCAGCCTAAAAATATATATTTTACAGTGTACAATATTAGTGTTTGTATCACCAGACAAGATTCTGAACAACCAATAGGCATCCTGAATGTGTAAATGTGGGCGGGCATATGTTAATGAGCTCTAGTGGAACAGTGTTATTTTAATACTATTGAGATACTATAATAGTTTTTGTTAATATTTAGAATCAGTTTTTATTTTGTGTTTTCATTTACATTTTTGTAATTTTGCTGTGTGCTTTTGTAATTGTTATTAAAAAAAAATTTAAATGTCTATATAGTTTGTATTAATTTTAGTTTAGTTTTAGTACATCAAGTTAAACTACATGAAAAGGGGAAACGTTGACTTAGCAATCAGCTGACATAAAATAAGTATTCATGTATTTTTATTGCAAGTAACAAAAACGATTGTATGGTTTTAGTTTTAGTTAACAATAAGAACCCTGATGAGTAATTCTGAGTGATGTTAATAAACCCAAAGCACTGAAAACGAACCGAAGCGATGCGTCTGTTTGAATTAGTCGCGGGATCTTCAGGTTTAATTCATTAGCTGTAGGTCTGTTCCTCATACGATAACCCGAGTCGCTGTTTAATTTCTTCCATTTATGAGCTGAAAATAAGCCCAGATGGCAAATATGGTCAGACATCAGGGTTCAGCTCTGAAGGAACCTGGAAGTGGAGGTTATTATCTCATTCTCTCCAGATGTGATTCTGAAGGAGCTTCTGAGAACGGGAGGACGTTTTCCAGCTCAAGCGAGACAGCGATCCTGAGATTTACAGCATAGACGAGCAGATGCATATTAAACCTTTAGTTTTATTTGAGGAGTTCGTTTGCAAAAACAGATACAGTATTGACCCGAATATAAGATGACCCCCATTTTTCCTGATGTAGCTTTTGGAAAGGCTTTTTGAAAACCAAATGTCTTTTTT
This sequence comes from Gymnocypris eckloni scoliostomus, assembly GCA_027564155.1. Lineage (NCBI taxonomy): Eukaryota > Metazoa > Chordata > Actinopteri > Cypriniformes > Cyprinidae > Gymnocypris > Gymnocypris eckloni. Next base: position 31,905,569 of record CM050426.1, read on the forward strand.
TTGTTAAACATTTTCTCTTAAATTGTTTTCATATTGCATTTTTTCCTATTTTAATAGTATGGTAAATACCAACTGTACCGCCAATCACATTTCAAATATACACTTTTTGATATACCATAACAATAACAGGTAGCCCATCTGAATTATATAACATTTAGGCTATGCATCTCACAGAAGCCTACCAAAACGTTATTAACAGTAGAAGTGAAATCTTACTGTAGTCTTCAGATCTGGGTTCTGTCTTATGTTTTAAAATCACGTACAGATGAAGTTTCTTCCCATCAGGCTAACATGACAGCCACGACTCTGTAAGACAACACACATTACATATTTCATGGCACACTTGTTTTATGCATATATGGAACAGCCTATGGTTGTGGGTGTATTATTGACATGTCAAAGTCTAGACCCTGGATATAAGACGACTACGTTTTTTCAGATGCATTTCCAAGAAAAAAAACATTGGTTTATATTCAAGGCTAACTTTCAAAAATCATGTTTTTTATCCTGCATTCCAATTATAATATCAATCAAACTGCCGTTGGGTTGTTTTGATTTAATAATAACTAAAATAATACAGATAACTAACACAATAAAACATGATAACACAATAGAAAATATGATTTATGAAAATTAATAGTTATCTGTTTTTGTCAGTAAACTCTTGATTTCATGACTGCCTTCTGTCTGCATGCTGATGGGTGAAACAGTTATGAAATATGAATTTAACTGTGACTAAAATGACAAAGGTTGCTTACTGTCAAACCAGGTCTCTCAAACACACAGAAAAAATATTAGTCTTGTTTTGTGAAAACGTGCTCAAAATAAAATGAGTTTTTGCTTAAAACAAGAACAAGTATCTGTCAATGTGGTCATAAAAATAAAAAGACAATTCAAGACAATTTCTGAACCCATAATTGTTTTATTGTTGAAAAAAAACGAAATTTTGATGTTTTTTCCAGAAAATGAGACTTCGTAACTTGCCGTTTTGCATCTCAAGTAAATGTATCTTGATTTAAGGATATGTATATACAATATTAATACTGGAAAACAAGACAGAAATGCTCAGTATTTGACTACAAGCCGTATTGTGTGGTTCACTTGTGTAACTTTGGCCTGGTTCCACAAACAGGGTTTAGCTTAAGCCAGGACTAGGCCAGATATTTAAGCAACTTTTATAAAAATGCCTTAGAAGAAAACGTTAAGGTGTGCATGCTGACACAGAACGATGACACTGACATATTTTAAGATATATCAGAGCAAGATATGTTCAGTTGAGACCGCTCAAAAATGCATTTT
>CM050426.1:31911867-31916867 GCA_027564155.1 Gymnocypris eckloni scoliostomus
TGATGAAAATTCACTAATTTCCACCGAAAGACTCCCATTTGTGAGATACGATACAAACCAATCGAATGCAGCACCACAAGTGCCAACCTCAAGATTGAATCTTTTTAATAGGATGCTGTGATCTATTGTATCGAAAACAGCGCTCAGATCCAATAATACGAGAATGTACAGTTACCAGAGTCTGCAGATAACAAGAGATCATTTACTACTCATTAAGAGCTGACTCTTAAAGCCAGACTGGAAAGATCCAGAATATTATTATAATTTAGGTCAAGGAAATCTGGTTTAATACAACCTTTTACAAAACTTTGTGCAGGAATGGCCGTTTCGAAATGGGCCTATGATTATTTAATTAAGTGGGATCAAGATAATAGAGCTTAAATATATACAGCATGTTTTTAATCAGCTAAATATATTAAAATACATTTTGTAAATAAATTCTTATTAGTGCATTAATACAAATATGATCACACATATGTTCATGATCTTATTCGGCAGGATTAGTCAGTTCACATTATTCTAATGACAAAATTCAATATAATACACAATTTTTAAAATAATTTTTATACCTATGTTAATGATCTTATTTTGCATGATTAATCATGCTGCAAAAAATGGTCAAAATATATTTGAAATATAAGCTAAATATATATATTGTAAACAGTGAAGTTCAATTCATATATTTCTGAAGTTTAAAACATATTTAGTTTCAACCTTCCTACAGTATACCAAAATATGTTTTAAAAAGTATTTCAGGGGCAAGAACCAGATTTTCAATCTTACAGTAGCCTACATTTAGGTTTTATTCGTTTTTATGTGATATATGTTCACATGCATATTATAGACAACAAATAAAGGTTTTCTTAAATTGTGACATACGTGAATATATTTTATTGGGTGTTCCTGTGTGGCTCAGTGGTAGAGCATTGCATCAGCTGCGCAAAAGGTTGTGGGTTTGATTCCCAGGGAACACATGTACTAATGAAAATGTATAACCTGAATGCAATTGTAAGTCGCTTTGGATAAAAGCGTCTGCTAAATGCATAAATGTAAATGTAAAATATGGAGGGCAAAATATATCTTTAAATTATTTTAAAATGTAAAATATATTGTCAAAAATATACAAAACATTTTGGTGGAAAATGTACTTGCATGAATATATTTTAGAAAATATATGTTTTGCCATTTTTTTGTGTATTTTGAATTATATTTAATAATATAATGCAATTTTATTAGAATAATAATGTTCATGATGTCATTCTGCACAATTAATCAGCACATTAAAATAATAATATAGTATAATATAATATAATATAATGTCATGTCATGTCATGTCATGTAATGTAAAATGACCCTGGAGCACAAAATCAGTCATAAGGGTCCATTTAGTGAAATTGAGATTCCCCTTCATGGGAACTCGAACTGCGTCCCCTAGGGGTCGCTACGGGAACGCCTCAGCGTGACTCGGTCTGAAGATACATATGTAAAAACACCACCTGTTGGCGGCGACAGCCCATGACGTCACTACCGGCGTGCCACAATATAAGTGCCGCCGGAGAATACATCATCAGCTTTTTCGTCTTCACTGACTGGTTTGTTTGAAGCGTGCAATCTGGTAAGAGTACAGTTTTCTCTATCAAATGGCGAGCACTAGCAAAGCGTTTAAGATTGTGTGTGGATAAAATCGGGACCCACCGCGATGACACACACAATCTTTAAATCTTTGTTTGGGCAAGGAGCACGCACGCGATGTCCTTGAGGAAATCTGCGTGCACTGTGAGCTTTTTCTATGTAAAGCTCCGCTCTGTCCTGTCCCTTTCCGAGGAAAGAGGGGCAGCCGTCCTGCTTCCAGCGATTCGGGACCCACCGCTGCCGAGGCACGGAGGTAATGAAATTAGCAGTTGGATGTGGCCGATGGTGAGAAAGAAAGAGGGACCGCCCGGCGGCGTCGGCCGAGCAGTGAGCTGCTGGATTGTGACGATGCGATCTTTCTGACATAATCAGATTCAGCGGCTAGTGCTCTTCTCTGCATATGAACGAGTTTTTGGGGGTTGTGGATCATAAAAATTAATCTTTCTGGCCAAATCACCCCCAGCTCGAGTGAGCCTTCCTTTCTTCATAAAATCTCGATGTGGAGATTGAGAAGGAGTGAAAAAAAGCTATTTTTTCTCGTATTCATAGGTTTCAGCATACTAGTTATGCTGACACTGTGTGAAAATGGCTATGAGGGGATGTCCCCTGTGCAAGAGATGATAAACAGCTTATCTCTCTGTGGCAGACATCCTCTCTCAAGGCTCCCCCCTGGCCACCTAAGCCCCTGAATCTCGCTTAAATGGCAGGGTATATGCAGCAGCAGGTCAGACCGTCGCGTTGCACACTAAGGCGTACCAGACTGATCTGCTGAAAGACCTGGATAAGGTTCTATATAATCCAGGTCTGAGCCCGAACAACCAGGTCCTAGCCCATCTCGGTCTGAGGGTCAGAGATGGGCTCAGAAGGCTAGTCCGACTCATGCCCCTCCCCTCCTGCGGCTAGGGTGAGAGAAAGGCGCGGTCAGAGAGAGGCAGGAGAAAAAAGCCCTCTCATTCCTCTCTAATTCCCCTGTAACCACCGTAAACTTCACCTGACCGAGGTTAGGTGGAAATTTCCGCTAAGCAAAGGCAAAAAGGTGAGTTCCCTCTAAGAGGTTTTCCGGGGTCACCTATGCCCTCCGGAGCGTCTGAGTTCCCTCTCATTCTGAGGAATGAGTTCTCCGCTCCTCAGAGCTCTGTGATAAGTCGCTCTCCTTGCTGGTCGAGCTAGCATTGCTCCCCTCACTATAGAGGGTTATCTATGAGCATGCCGCTCCCTGCTGAGCGGCGGAGTTCCCTCTCATTCTGAGGAATGAGTTCCCCGCTCTCCAGAGCTCGTTATAGGTCTCACTCTGAGGAGTGAGTTCTCCGCTCTAGAGCTCCTCATTGGTAGCTGAGTTCCTCTCATTCCGAGGAATGAGTTCTCCGCTCTCCAGAGCTCGCCGTCGGTAGAGCTAGCACTGCTCCCCTCGACCAGAGGGTCACCTATGAGCATGCCGCACCCTTCTGAGCGTCCGAGTTTCTCCGCCCCCCCCAGAGCTCTGTGATAGTGCCGCTCCCTGCGGAGCGTCTGAGTTTCCCTCTCATTCTGAGGAATGAGTTCTCCGCTCCTCCGAGCTATGTGATCTGTCTTGCTGGTCGAGCTAGCATTGCTCCCCTCACTATAGAGGGTTATCTATGAGCATGCCGCTCCTGCTGAGCGGAATTCCCTCTCATTCTGAGGAATGAGTTCCCTGCTCTCAGAGCTCGTTATAGGTAGAGCTAGCATTGCTCCCCTCACTATAGAGGGTTATCTATGAGCATGCCGCTCCCTGCTGAGCGTCTGAGTTCCTTCTCATTCTGAGGAATGAGTTCCTCCAGAGCTCGTTATAGGTAGAGCCAGCATTACTCCCCTCATTAGAGGGTCATCTTTGAGCATGCCGCTCCCTGCGAGCGTCTGAGTTTCCCTCTCATTCTGAGGAATGAGTTCTCCGCCTCCTCCGAGCTCTGTGATCTCTCTTGCTGGTCGAGCTAGCATTGCTCCCCTCACTATAGAGGGTTATCTATGAGCATGCCGCTCCCTGCTGAGCGGGAGTTCCCTCTCATTCTGAGGAATGAGTTCCCGCCTCCAGAGCTCATGGTTGGGCTTGCCGCTCCCTTCTGAGCGGCGGAGTGCCTTCTCATTCTGAGGAATGAGTTCTCCACTCTCAGAGCTCGTTATAGGTCTCACTCTGAGGTGAGTTCTCCGCTCTAGAGCTCCTCATTGGTAGCTGAGTTCCTCTCATTCCGAGGAATGAGTTCTCCGCTCTCCAGGGCTCGCCGTCGGTAGAGCTAGCACTGCTCCCTCAACCGGAGGGTCACCTATGAGCATGCCGCTCCCTTCTGAGCGTCCGAAGTTTCTCCGCCCCCAGAGCTCTGTGATAGGTCGCTCGCCTTGTTGGTCGAGCCAGCATTGCTCCCACAACCAGAGGGTCATCTATGAGCTTGCCGCTCCCTTCTGAGCGTCCTGAGTTCCCTCTCACTCCGAGGAATGAGTAGTTCTCCGCTCCAGGGCATAGAACGTTCTTCTAATAAGTGCACACGCGAGACTTTGGGCACTTTCTAAAATCCACTCAGTGGTAAGTCCGCACATCAAAGATTCTGCGTTCTTTCTAAAAATCCCGAAAGGGTAGGGTTACGCGCACAGCTTCGTGCCCTTTTTTGAGTTGGTTAAAGCCCCGGCTTGTGCCTTGGGCCCCGCTCCCCTGTCCCATATATGTTGGGTCCAAAAAAAAAAAAAGGGAAAAGAAAGGGGTGTACGCTACCAAGAGGTCTGTTGAGACAGTTCCTCGTAAGCTTGAGAGCAAGTGGTAACCCCTGAGTGATCGGCCAGGACCTAGTGAGCCAGGTGCCTGGCCATATCCCCTTAAAGGAATCTTTTCTGATTCCAAGACTTTGAGCTCTACCCTAGGCCCGGTAATCCCGGCACCTAGAACAGGTAAGTACTAGGGTATGCAGCTCAGGCCTTTGGCGAAGGGGATAATATCACTGACAGCCATCAGCCGTCCCAGGGGCAACTCCTTAGCCGGGTAGAGCTGGCTTAGTGCTCGCCTTTTTGAGAAATTGGCTTGCATTCCCTCAGCATGGTGAAGTGGGTATAACGTTCCCGTAGTGACCTCAAGGGGATGCAGTTCGAGTTCCCATGAAGGGAACGTCTCAGGTTACGTATGTAACCATGGTTCCCAGTGGGGAGCGAGACACGTCCCTAGGCTTCGGGCCATGCCCGGACTCAAGCTTCAGACGAAGAAGCTGATGATGTATTCTCCCGGCGGCACTTATATTGTGGCACGCCGGTAGTGACGTCATGGGCTGTCGCCGGCCAACAGGTGGTGTTTTTACATATGTATCTTCAGACCGAGTCACGCTGAGGGCGTTCCCCGTAGCGACCCCTAGGGGACGCAGTGTCTCGTT
>CM050426.1:31919367-31934367 GCA_027564155.1 Gymnocypris eckloni scoliostomus
GGTCATATTTCACTCAAATCAAACAATAACTAAATATATTTTGCATTAAGAAAACCAAGACTATTTTTAAGAGCATCACATTTTTTTTACCAGACATTTCAACTGAACACATCTGCCTTTAGTTTCTCATTACTGTAATGCATTACACTTTGAGTTTAGTGCACTAAACAATTTTCACTCAGAAATTACCAACAAAAAATAAAATAAAATACAAAAGTAAAAAAAAAGTAAAAAAAAATATGGAGAAAGACTAAAATAGTATTTTCTTGTAAAATATATTTTTAAGTATTTTTACAGTGTGGAATGGATATATAAATACTTAAACTTAAATACCAATATTTTATTTATAAGTAATTATTAATAGTTTGGATTCTTTAATTTTATAATAATTTAATCTTATAATCTTTTTGTAGTTTCTATATAGTTTTATTATTTTTTATTTACATTTTAGTTTAATATTATTTTAGTACTAAAAAGTGTATGTGCGTGGCGTGCGTGTGTGCGTGTATGTCTGTGATGGGTGGGTGTGTGTGTGTGTGTGTGTATGCGTATGCGTGCGTGTATGCGTGTATGCGTACGTGCGTGCTGCGTGTGCACGTGCGTATAATTTTCATATATAACATTTATTTTAGTTCAAGCAACAAAAAAAGTGTTTTTATGATTTCAGTTTTAGAGTTTTAGTTTTAGTTATTGACGATAACCCTGATAATGACAGGAATCGCATCACATTAAAGGTAACGTGAAGTGCTTAATTTGATACAAATGAAAGATAAAAAGCAAACTTGTTTCTTATCTCTCTCTGTTGATTTTGAGGTGAAATATGAGCAGGCTTCATGAGACTGAAGCCAATGGTTTTTCTGCTGACTGGATCTCAAAAGTGAAACTTTCAAGCTCAAGTGTTTCTCAACTTTCTTCTATTCCTCCTTTGAGAAGTTCTCCAGGTGGCTTTTGTCCCGTTTGCCGTCTGTTCCTCTCCGATACGGACCCATCCGTACATTAACGGCTCTCCGAGTTCCTCAGAAGACTGATTTTAAAGAGTCTATCTGAAGTCTATCTGGGTTTACAGTAAGCAGCTTATGGGACCTTCTCAGAAGTCCAGGAAAGCCGTAATCTGCACCTGTCCAGAACCGATCCGGTCTCTACAGTCTTATATTAATAGTCAAATCCATTCATATTTGGACTGATGTCCTAAAGGATGCAGATAAGACTTAAATCAACCAGAAACTTCCAAAATAGAGATTTAAGTGAAGTGAAATTGAGCTGCGAGGATGTGCAGAACTTACTCTTACTGTAGTTACACGCACTACTGCTTTCTGCTTTTCTCTTGCACAGGTTTTATTTATTTTATTTTTAATTGCTTCTATTGTCCTCACTTGTAAGTCGCTACTTCATACTATTATAATTATTGTGATTTTAAAAAACTATGATATATTTCAGTTTGAGATTTTTGAGTATTTCTTACTTTATCATTTTCAGACATTATTTTCGCTTAGTATGTCATAATTTCTACATTTTCCTCATAATTTAAATTTGTTCTGTAATAATTTTGACTCAGTAAGTCATAATTTCTGTTTTATCTCATAATTTCAATTTACTTCATAACTTCAAGTTTTTTGATCTCATAATTATGACTTGCATCATAATTTTTATTTTATAATTATGATTTAGTATGTCATCATTTGTTTTATCTTATAAATTTAGCTTGTCATAATTTCAACTTTTTATCTCATAGTTATGACTTAGTGTGTCAAAAATTCTACATTTGATCTCATTATTTTAGCTTTTGTCATAATTTTGACTCTTTTAAGCATGATTTGTCATAATTTCAACTTTTTTAGTATGTCATAGTTTCTGTTTTATCTCATAACTAAAATGTATTTCATAACTTCAACTTTTTTAATCTCATAATTATGACTTAGTATGTCATAATTTCTGTTTGATCTTATAATTTCAATTTGTCATAATTTCAACTTTTTTATCATAATTATAACTTAGTGTGTCATAATGTCTACCGTTTATCTCATAATTATGACTTTTTCCTCTTCGTCCCATGTGAGACATAAGGTTGCTTAGTATGTAAACAGTTTTCTCATAACTTCCAATTTTTCTGTCATAATTTTGACTTAGTATGTAAATTTCTGTTATATCTCATAATTTCAATTTATGTCATAACATCAACTTTGTTAATCTCATAATTATGACTTATGTCTCATATTTTTTTTTAGCTCATAATTTAAATGTATTTCCTAACTTCAAGTTTTTTGATCTCACAATTATCATAATCACAATCTCATAATTTCAATTTTGACTTAGTATGTACATTTCTGTTATATCTCATAATTTCAATTTTGACTTAGTATGTACATTTCTGTTATATCTCATAATTTCAATTTTGACTTAGTATGTACATTTCTGTTATATCTCATAATTTCAATTTTGACTTAGTATGTACATTTCTGTTATATCTCATAATTTCAATTTTGACTTAGTATGTACATTTCTGTTATATCTCATAATTTCAATTTTGACTTAGTATGTACATTTCTGTTATATCTCATAATTTCAATTTTGACTTAGTATGTACATTTCTGTTATATCTCATAATTTCAATTTTGACTTAGTATGTACATTTCTGTTATATCTCATAATTTCAATTTTGACTTAGTATGTACATTTCTGTTATATCTCATAATTTCAATTTTGACTTAGTATGTACATTTCTGTTATATCTCATAATTTCAATTTTGACTTAGTATGTACATTTCTGTTATATCTCATAATTTCAATTTCAACTTAGTATTTCATTTCTGTTATATCTCATAATTTCAATTTTATCTCATAACTTTGTCATAATTTTAAATTAGCATGTCAATTACCCAATTTAAAGTCATAATTACAACTTTGCATAATTATGACTTACCAAAGCATGTGGGAAAATGGCATTTCATATTTATGTATTATTACACTTCAAAAGTTGATGACTGAATGAAACACGATTCAGTTTGAAATTTGCAATTTCAGTCAAATCACAAGAATCACGTAGTTGTTTGCAAACAGTTAACATCTCACATTTATGCCTAACGATTGCTTATGATGCACCACTGACGAACTGACTATGTTTGCTTTATGTTTTTATATTATAACATGTTGTAGATGGTTGTAAGATACCTATTTAATCTCTCATCTTTTCGAAAGAGCCGCTGGAAGAAGTAAAGCATAGACATTTCAAAATAATTCAAAGAATTTAAGATACTTGATTTATTTTGAGATTGTATGTGTTTGTTCTGTAAAGGCATGTGAATATAATTTTATTATGGAGGTCTTAAAAAATATTAAATTTGACTTTCATAATATTAAATGAGACAGCTTTCTTAAGTCTCATGTTTGGCCCTAATACACATGAGAGCTTTACATTATACCGCCTACATTACCCAGAATGCCCTCCTCACGCTCCAGCTCCCCACAGACGACACACAGGCATTGGGTCATATTTTTCCACATGTGAAATCTGTGCTGGAATCCCTCTGGTGGCTCTCAATCAGCTAATAAACATGATTACATAATGGCAAATGATTAGTGGAAATCATTACGGCGTGTCACACGGTCTGAGCCGGTCGGATGGACATGCATGAGTGAGATTAAAAAGAGGAATTAAGTCATTTCTGCAAATGCGCTTGACTTTACAGCTGAACTTTGACCCCTCCTGGACTCCCACTGTGACTTCCTGTGAGAGGAGAACCTTCTTAAAGGAGCCGCTGACGATTCTTTATGATACAAAAACAAGCAGGTCTGTCTGTCCGTCCGTCCATCTGAATGTATATCATCTATCCATCTATTTATCTATCACTGAAAAACTGTCACTGTGAAACAGCCAATCAGAGTAGAGCTCATTATTATTCATGACCCTGCCAAATAAGCCAATAACAAACCGATTCATTCTAGGGAGAAATCCTAGGGTTGTAAACGAAATGTAAAATCGTTTCTGGAGATTTTTTGCCCTTACCTAATCCACATACCTTCTGTGTAGATATCAGAGAACAATTTAAAATACTGTATCAATGCATTCTATGGCACCTTAACAGGTGGAATTAAACCTGGAGAGGAGTTCCTCAACACTAGCATCACAGGAAAAATCAGCAATAGATGGCATCACTTCATGAAAATGTATGAAAAGAGTCTGTGGTAGTGTGAGTAATACACAGAGAAAGGTGACCACAAAAGAGACTATAGGTGCAGCAGCAGAACATGAGACAGTAAATATAACAGTCGTATGGTTGGAGAAACCATTTTCACAGACTTCTAAATCAGTGACACTAAGTCCATGCAGAAGCACTAAGTCAAGTATATGGTCACTCTTGTGAGTGGGAGCATTAACCCGATAGAAAAGTCAAAAGCGTTCAGTAAATGGTTAAACTCCTTAGCAACAAACATGAACATTGAAATCACCGAGTACAAGAAGCTTGTCATATTTCGGCGTCACATCACCCAGGAACTCAGCAAACTCTGTTAAAATGTTCGTATTAAATTTTGGCGGTCGATAAATTACCGCTATCAAAAGCGAATCGCCAAGTTCCAAAACAAACAATTGAAGTTGATACTCACCACTGAGCGACAGATAAAATGATCTTTATAAATAGAGACAAGTCCACCACCCCGACCAGTTGTGCGTGGGGACTTAAAAAACAAACATTTAGATGACAAAAGTTCAGAGATCGGGCTCAAATCACCGGGACAGAGTCAGGTTTCAGTGAGAAATAAAAAATCCAAGTTCCGTGAGGAGAACAAGACACTTAAAATGAAAGTCTTGTTAGTTACCGCTCTGGTGTTAATCAAAGTCATCCTTAAATGCAGAGGATTTGAGGTAGATTCTCGATGGGGTTAAGGTCAGGCGAGTTTGCTGTTCAATCAAGCACAGTAACACATGGTCATTGAACCAGCTTTTGGTACCTTTGGCAGTGTGGGCAGATGCCAAGTCCTGCTGGAAAATGAAATCAGCAAAGCTTGTCAGCAGAAGGAAGCATGAAGTGTTCTAAAATGTCCTGTTGACTTTGGACTTCAGAAAACACAGTGGACCAACACCAGCAGATGACATGGCACCCAAACCATCACTGACTGTGGAAACTTCACACTGGACTTCAAGAAACATGGATTCTGTGCCTCTCCACTCTTCCTCCAGACTCCAGACCTTGATTTCCAAACGAAATTCAACATCTATAAATCTATCTGAATGTATATCATCTATCAAATGAAATGAGTTTATGCTTAAAACAATACAAACCGTTTTGCAGTAGGGCAAGAAAATGTAATTTATGTAAACTGGACAACAACATTATTTTTCTCAAGTGAAAAAAAACCTGATTTAAAATTATTTTATGATTTTTTTTAAGAAAAGAAGGCAATAATACTAAAGAGGAAAGACTGTACTGAAATGATTTCTAATGACTAGCACGAAACAGACCTGGGCTCAGACAAACAGATGATCGTCTGGTGTTCACAGATGAGACAGTGATTCACCTGCCATCAGTGAAGAACTCGCTCAGATGAGCCACATGAACCGACGCTTCACACAGAAGAGCAGGAGTCAATGACGGCCTTAGTGTTTATGACAGCTGATTTCAGGAGAGATGGGTCTCGCAGAGCTCCAGTTCAGCACTTTTCTGTTCTCACGCTCTCACTATAGGAGCAGCTGATCAAATATGAATTTGTTTTAAACAGCACATATTTCATGAGAAAGTTCAAAAAGACTTAAATGCTCTGAGAGTCTCCAAAAACATGAATACATGCAATGTTATGATTGATTAAACCGATAAAAGTGAAGGACAGAAGACTTCAAAACATATTCAGTCTGATTTGACCTGGAAAAGATGCATAAACAAAGTTTAAGAGAACGCAACTTTTCAAAAAAAAAAAAAAAATACACAAGCCCTTTTTTTCTACTATCATTTTTTAAGAGATACACATATTTTAAATAAAGTGTTACAGATTTTGTGTTCGGGTCATTATGACCCGGGAATGTATGGAGCACCATTAGTGCCAAAAATACTTTCTGTAAAATTATCTATGAAGTTATGTTAATTTCAAAAATGTTTGTAAAATATGTTTAGCCATTTTTCCATATCTCGCACACCCTTAGGAATGGAATTTTGTTGATAAACATGAATATGTTGTTTATTGATGAACCAGTGCAGCATGAAAAGTTATCACGTTTTACCTGAAAGTAAAAGTGTATGCAAGTAAAATTAATTGATTTTGTTTGAAAACTTTTCATAGTAATATTTACGTTGCTTTGATCTTGTTTTGTTAGAAATGAATTAGTAGGTTTCATGAATTTGCGCTGTTTTGAGCAATCATGAGTTAAATTAATTAATTAAAATGGTGTTAATACTAGTAACTCTCAGATTATATGTTTATACAAATTTAATTTAATTATATATTCAAATACAAATGCTCGTCAATATTATATATATATATACATACATACATGTATATATTTGACACAATATCTTTTTTGATGTGGTTCATATGTAATTTAAAATGTTTAATAACATATACATTTTGTATTAATGAAATGGCGTAAATGCAGTGATAACATTCACTGCTTTGATATTGTTACATTCAAGTTGCTCATCGGATACAAAATGGCTTATTTAAAATAAAATGTCAATTATGACTGTTTTATAAAGTAACTATTTTAGGGTCCAAATGGACGCTCAATGTAAAAATTGTCACAGATTTTAAGCATTATAAGGGTTAATCACTACTTTTTTAAAGAACAATAATTAATTTGCACACATGCTAATGTAGGCTGAATCTGATGTGATGCTAATCCGTAGGGATTTAGTGTTATGACAGACACACACACACACACACACACAGAGAGAGAGAGAACTGTGTGTCTGAACGTCTGAACAGACAGAACTGTGATTGAGCAGCATCTTTACAGCACGTCCATTATATCAGCCGGTCTGTGAGAACCAAACGCTTGATTTCATCGTTCCTGCAGCCGTCCAACGAGTCTCCAGTCGCTTTTACTGAAACAAAACACTATTTCCTTCAACATAAAGCCTGCGCTTCCCAGCCAAGAAATTGAGTTTTTTTCAAAGACTAACCGTCTGGACCTGATCTTGATTTCTGCAGGCCTTGGCAAAATAACACTGTTCTGATGATGAGACGGTGAAGGGAACTGGCAACCTGGGTGCAGAAACATAAACTCAGAAGATATGGAGAAATCACACAACTGCACACAGAAAAATGGCAAAACATGGAGATCTTGCTACGTGTCTTTTCTGCAAGTGACTAATATTGCATCATGACTGCATGTCACCTCACTAGCACCATCTGGAACACATCTGAAAAAACAACACACACACATGATGTACACATACATAAATAGATACACAGTACTGTGTGTGTGTATATAAAACATTTATTTTATAATTGTATAAATAATGAAGCGTCCAAAGAGATCATTGTAGACTTCAGGAGGTCTAAGAAGACTTCCCAGTTTCCTCTGCACATTAATGGAGAGGGTAAATGACATCAAGCTCCTGGGAGTCGACATAACAAAAGATCTCACTTGGTCCATTAACACCTCACATCTGGCAAAGAGAGCACAACAAAGACTGTTTTTCCTCCGAGAAATGAAGCAGGCTAGGCTGTCCACACAGCTGAACTTCTATCATTGTATCATAGAGAGTGTACTGGCTTATGGGATTGTTGCTGTGTGCAGGTTGCACTGGGGAAGATCTTAGAGAACTGTGTCGTGTGGTTAAAACTGCACAACGGATAATAGGCACTGAGCTCCCGGGTCTGGACACTATATATATATATATATATTAGTGGTGGGCCGTTATCGGCGTTAACGTGCTGCGTTAACGCGAGACTCTTATCGGCGATAAAAAAAATATCGCCGTTAATCTATTCTCAAAGTTGGGTTGGGAGCTGGGTCTATACTACGCACTATGATGACTTTCACCCTGATATTTTAGCGCAGATGTATACCTAGCCGAATTACACTGTAGGGCGAGAACGAGTCTTGAACTAGAGGCTCGCAGTCCGTGATGGACAGATTGTTAACGGCTGGTCTATGTGGTAATACAATCGGGCAGGACATCCAAACGCCACCTATCATTCATCAACCTCAAATATGGCTTTTCATCTGAAAGATGTATGTAGTAACAACTTTACATGGCCGCTCAATATGATGTTAACCTAGAGAAATGTGCGCTATTGAAGTGTTTTGTGTGGAAGCGCGTTGCTGCAGGACAGGCTCCGGTGCGCTCACTTGCTCTTAAAATCTCCGTCATTCTTCGTCATACAGATAAAAGTAGCCTAATACATCTTTCGAATCTGTAAAGACTCTACGTTTATTTGTGCACTCAGAATAACAACGAAACGTTGCGCTTTTAAGCAAACAGGATGCGCTTTAGGTCTCATGTGAACTTGAGAATTCACTCCCGTGTCACCCTCTGCTTCAACCTGTGTGTATGCCTAACGTTACTGTGAAATTACCACATCAAACGTGACGTGCTAACATGGATGCAGCTATGAAGCCGCCGTGTCCTGACATTTTATCCTACCCGTCAAATTTTCTTACCTCGGCTTATTAGCATGCGCCGCATCAATATTGCATCCTATTTCTCACGCTGAACAACAATATTTAATATATCTGCATTACTGTAAGGGTATGTTTAGGGTTGGGGTTGGTGTAGACGTTAATAAAACACAATCTAAAATGTAGAAAAATATTTATTGTTGGTTTCCGGTACTAGATGTATCCTTCTATCCACAACGCAATATAACACGTAATTACTGTATGTGCATTACTGTAAGGTGTACACATTAATAAAAACATAATTTAACAGGTAGAATTTTTCGTTTTTGAATTGTACTACCCACTGTTTTAATGGAGGTAGCAAAATCTGACAGGGTAGCACAAATCGACATAACACCGAGTTTGCTTCAGGAAAATTTATTTTAAGAAGCTTCCCAATGGAAACTGTAAACAGTTCATCACGACCTCTTATGTAGGCCTACAGTTCAAAATTCATGTTTAACTGAATAAACAGTTAGTAAACACAAGTACATCTTATTGAACATAGTTTATTTTCATCACCAATTATAGTAGAACAGCTTTCTCAAGCAGTTTGTGATGCATTTTGGAAACAGGAGATGAGCCCCTGGTCTAATTCACCACCTGGCTTGAGAAACCCGTTCTCAAAGACTTACTTTTAGTCATTATTTGGGTAGCACACATATTCTGAATGCCTTCGGCAGAATTCAAATGAGCCATTTTAATCTAGATTAATCTAGATTAATTCCAAAATTAATCTAGATTAATCTAGATTAAAAAAATAATCTATGCCCACCCCTAATATATATATATATATATATACAAACAGCAACGCAATTTAAGAAATAATGTTTGAATTGCACTTTGCATTAAATACATATTTTAAAACATATAATAAAATATAGTTTTATTATAATTTTATAATTTATAATATTTTTTATTATTATTAAAAATTGTAGTAGCAATACTAATTCAATACAATATATTTATAGTGTTTTTTAGCTATTTAAATTAGCTTGATTTCATTTTAAAACAACTCCCAGCAAACATGTATACAATATGTGAAAATTAAATCATTTTTATGTCAGACCGCCAGAGAAAAACCGCTGCATGACTTCAGTAGAAATGAGGAGTCTGTGAATGGGGCACTCAGCGTGTTGATGGCTCTGTTGATTATATGAGGTGATGTAGTTTTGAGAGAGAGCCGTGCTGACAGACTGAACACCTGGAGAAATATTCCCACAACCATCATCTGAACAGGTGCTCTGAGCCATCTCACAAACCACGTGATCAGACTCTCCTGAACTGGACGCCAGCATCGGATTCATGGTCTCTTTATCGGTCAGATGAACATAAAGCTGCAGGAATGTAATATTTATCTCCAGATACAGAGAGTGAGATATCCGTCATCCGACACGATGCAGAAGAGCTCGATGAAAGAGAGCTTTATCTGAGCGAATGCCTTCAGAGGCTGCAGATCTTCTTCACAGAAGATTTACTGCTCAAAACTGTAACGCATGCATCATCGTGACATGACTTCAGACGCGCCATACGTGCAACACACTCAGTTCAGACAAGTATTACTCTGCAGGGAGCTTCAGGCCTTGAACCAAACCAACCAGATGAATCACAACATCATAAACTCTGGTTTCAAGCAAAGAAGTGTAAGAAAAAACAGAAAACATGACTAAGATACAAGACTCTGATTAAATGAAGCACTCATGAAACATTTCAAACAAAGGCAACTGAATCCAACACAACACAATGTGTGTGTGTGTGTGTGTGTGTGTGTGAGAGAGAGAGACCAAAAGTCCCCACAAGGGGGAACCCACCTGACATTTTGTGTGTGTGTGTGTGTGTGTGTGTGCATGTGTGTGTGTGTGTGTGTGTGTGTGTGTGTGTGTGTGTGTGTGTGTGTGAGTGTGTGTGTGTGTGTGTGTGCGTGTCTGTATGTGTGTGTGTGTGCGTGTGTGTGTGTGTGTGTGTGCATGTACGCATGCACGTGCACGTACGTGTGTGTGTGTGTGTGTGTGTGTGTGTGTGTGTGTGTGTGTGTGTGTGTGAGAGAGAGACCAAAAGTCCCCACAAGGGGAACCCACCTGACATTTTGTGTGTGTGTGTGTGTGCATGTGTGTGTGTGTGTGTGTGTGTCTGTGTGTGTGTATGTGTATGTGTGTGTGTGTGCGTGCGTGTGTGTGTGTGTGCGTGGTGTGTGTGCGTGTGTGTGTGTGTGTGTGTGTGCGTGTGTTGTGTGTGTGTGTGTGTGTGTGTGTGTGCGTGCATGTAAACACTCTCTCTGAGAGGTAAAGGAGGCTCCTCGTCTCACATATGGAACAGATTTCTCAGCAGCTGCAGTCAATCTGAGTTTGCTGAAAGAGACACTATGAAATGAATTCTAAATGAACACGGGTTCTTTAACAGCGCTGATGATCGCAGAACAAAACATGGCGTCTGTTTGCCTGCTCAAACACAACCACACGTTCTATCTGGATGTGTTCAAGATGAGTTTTCTAATTAGATTCATTAAGCGGGATTTGAAAACCAATTTCTCTCAGTATGAGAGCATGTTTGAGCCAAGGCTGTGTCTTAGATGTGCAGAATGAAGGACTGATGAAGTTTAAGGGCACAGATAAATGAAAGCACCACAGATCTTCGCTCGGTCCTTGAGCTGCGCTCACACATGAATTATGGTCCGTTGTTTGGAGACGTCGAGCAGCAGATGCTGAAGTCATGCAAAGATACATCAGTGCTGTTGAACAAACATTTTTGCAGCGCTCGAGACGACTTGACTTCCAGAGACTCTCACAGCTCAGTCGTGTTTTAGGCTCATGGTGAGACGATTAGCTAAACCGAGGAGGCAGAAAGGAAAACCTCATTTATCCAGCATTTAAATGACAAATACGTCATGACAAACCGTAAATAAATAGAGATATACCCACAAACAGACAGACAGAGATGGATCGATCAGGAACAACTCAAATCATGTTCTCTGCAGTCAACCACTTTCTTTCTGAAATCAAAACGATCAACGATCAAACGCAGACGTGATTATAGTATAGTATAAGATAGATGATAGATGGATGGATGGATGGATGATAGATGGATGGATGGATGATAGATGGATGGATGATAGATGGATGGACGGATGGATGGATGGATGGATGGATGATGATAGATGGATGATAGATGGGTGGATAGATAGATGGATGGATGATAGATGTATGGATGGACGGATGGATGGATGGATGGATGATAGATGTATGGATGGACGGATGGATGGATGGATGGATGATAGATGTATGGATGGACGGATGGATGGATGGATGGATGATAGATGTATGGATGGACGGATGGATGGATGGATGGATGATAGATGGATGATAGATGGATGGATAGATAGATGGATGGATGATAGATGTATGGACGGATGGATGGATGATAGATGGGTGGGTGGATAGATAGATGGATGGATAGATGGATGGTCAGACAGACGGATAAATGGATGGATGGATGGATGGATGAACTGACCGACCGATGGATGGATGGACAGATACACAGATGGATGGATGGACAGATACACAGATGGATGGATGGACAGATACACAGATGAATGGACTGACCGACAGATGGATGGATGGACAGATACACAGATGGATGGATGGACAGATACACAGATGGATGGATGGACAGATACACAGATGGATGGACAGATACACAGATGGATGGATGGACAGATACACAGATGGATGGACAGATACACAGATGGACGGAAGGACAGATACACAGATGGATGGACAGATACACAGATGGATGGACAGATACACAGATGGATGGATGGACAGATACACAGATGGATGGATGAATGGACAGAGACACAGATGGATGGACAGATACACAGATGGATGGATGGACAGATACACAGATGGATGGATGAATGGACTGACCGACAGATACACAGATGGACGGATGGATGGACAGATACACAGATGGATGGACAGATACACAGATGGATGGACAGATACACAGATGGATGGACAGATACACAGATGGATGGACAGAGACACAGATGGATGGACAGATACACAGATGGATGGATGAATGGACTGACCGACAGATACACAGATGGACGGATGGATGGACAGAGACACAGATGGATGGACAGATACACAGATGGATGGATGAATGGACTGACCGACAGATACACAGATGGACGGATGGATGGACAGAGACACAGATGGATGGACAGAGACACAGATGGATGGACAGATACACAGATGGATGGACAGATACACAGATGGATGGACAGATACACAGATGGATGGACAGAGACACAGATGGATGGACAGATACACAGATGGATGGACAGATACACAGATGGACGGATGGATGGACAGAGACACAGATGGATGGACAGATACACAGATGGTTGGATGGACAGATACACAGATGGTTGGATGGACAGATACACAGATGGTTGGATGGACAGATACACAGATGGACGGATGGATGGACAGAGACACAGATGGATGGACAGATACACAGATGGATGGACAGATACACAGATGGTTGGATGGACAGATACACAGATGGTTGGATGGACAGATACACAGATGGACGGATGGATGGACAGAGACACAGATGGATGGACAGATACACAGATGGATGGACAGATACACAGATGGTGGGATGGACAGATACACAGATGGACGGATGGATGGACAGAGACACAGATGGATGGACAGATACACAGATGGTTGGACAGATACACAGATGGATGGACAGATACACAGATGGATGGATAGAGACATAGATGGATGGACAGATACACAGATGGATGGATGGATGGACAGATACACAGATGGATGGACAGATACACAGATGGATGGACAGAGACACAGATGGATGGACAGAGACACAGATGGATGGACAGATACACAGATGGATGGATGGATGGACAGATACACAGATGGATGGATGGACAGATACACAGATGGATGGACAGATACACAGATGGATGGACAGATACACAGATGGATGGACAGATACACAGATGGATGGACAGATACACAGATACACAGATGGATGGATGGACAGATACACAGATGGACAGATGGAAGGACAGATACACAGATGGATGGACAGATACACAGATGGATGGACAGATACACAGACACAGATGGATGGATGGACAGATACACAGATGGATGGACAGATACACAGATGGATGGATGGACAGATACACAGATGGATGGACAGATACACAGATGGATGGACAGATACACAGATACACAGATGGATGGATGGACAGATACACAGATGGATGGACAGATACACAGATGGATGGATGGACAGATACACAGATGGATGGACAGATACACAGATGGATGGATGGACAGATACACAGATGGATGGACAGATACACAGATGGATGGACAGATACACAGATGGATGGACAGATACACAGATGGATGGACAGATACACAGATGGATGGATGGACAGATACACAGATGGATGGACAGATACACAGATGGATGGACAGATACACAGATGGATGGACAGATACACAGATACACAGATGGATGGACAGATACACAGATGGATGGATGGATGGACAGATACACAGATGGATGGACAGATACACAGATACACAGATGGATGGACAGATACACAGATGGACGGATGGATGGACAGAGACACAGATGGATGGACAGATACACAGATGGTTGGATGGACAGATACACAGATGGATGGACAGATACACAGATGGATGGACAGATACACAGATGGATGGACAGATACACAGATGGATGGATAGAGACATAGATGGATGGACAGATACACAGATGGATGGATGGATGGACAGATACACAGATGGATGGACAGATACACAGATGGATGGACAGATACACAGATGGATGGACAGAGACACAGATGGATGGACAGATACACAGATGGATGGACAGATACACAGATGGACGGATGGATGGACAGAGACACAGATGGATGGACAGATACACAGATGGTTGGATGGACAGATACACAGATGGTTGGATGGACAGATACACAGATGGTTGGATGGACAGATACACAGATGGACGGATGGATGGACGTTAATAAAACACAATCTAAAATGTAGAAAAAATATTTATTGTTGGTTTCCGGTACTAGATGTATCCCTTCTATCCACAACCGCGAATATAACACGTAATTACTGTATGTGCATTACTGTAAGGTGTACACATTAATAAAAACATAATTTAACAGGTAGAATTTTTCGTTTTTGAATTGTACTACCCACTGTTTTAATGGAGGTAGCAAAATCTGACAGGGTAGCACAAATCGACATAACACCGAGTTTGCTTCAGGGAAAATTTATTTTTAAGAAGCTTCCCAATGGAAACTGTAAACAGTTCATCACGACCTCTTA
>CM050426.1:31939367-31946867 GCA_027564155.1 Gymnocypris eckloni scoliostomus
ATGGACAGATACACAGATGGATGGACAGATACACAGATGGATGGACAGATACACAGATGGATGGACAGATGGATGGATGGACAGATACACAGATGGATGGACAGATACACAGATGGATGGACAGATAGACAGATACACAGATACACAGATGGATGGACAGATACACAGATGGATGGATGGATGGACAGATACACAGATGGATGGACAGATACACAGATACACAGATGGATGGACAGATACACAGATGGACGGATGGATGGACAGAGACACAGATGGATGGACAGATACACAGATGGTTGGACAGATACACAGATGGATGGACAGATACACAGATGGATGGACAGATACACAGATGGATGGATAGAGACATAGATGGATGGACAGATACACAGATGGATGGATGGATGGACAGATACACAGATGGATGGACAGATACACAGATGGATGGACAGAGACACAGATGGATGGACAGAGACACAGATGGATGGACAGATACACAGATGGATGGATGGATGGACAGATACACAGATGGATGGACAGATACACAGATGGATGGACAGATACACAGATGGATGGACAGATACACAGATGGATGGACAGATACACAGATGGATGGACAGATACACAGATGGATGGACAGATACACAGATGGATGGACAGATACACAGATGGATGGACAGAGACACAGATGGATGGACGGATACACAGATGGATGGATGGATGGACAGATACACAGATGGATGGACAGATACACAGATGGATGGACAGATACACAGATGGATGGACAGATACACAGATACACAGATGGATGGATGGACAGATACACAGATGGACAGATGGAAGGACAGATACACAGATGGATGGACAGATACACAGATGGATGGACAGATACACAGATACACAGATGGATGGATGGACAGATACACAGATGGATGGACAGATACACAGATGGATGGACAGATACACAGATGGATGGACAGATACACAGATGGATGGACAGATACACAGATACACAGATGGATGGATGGACAGATACACAGATACACAGATGGATGGATGGATGGACAGATACACAGATGGATGGATGGACAGATACACAGATGGATGGACAGATACACAGATGGATGGACAGATACACAGATGGATGGATGGACAGATACACAGATGGATGGACAGATACACAGATGGATGGACAGATACACAGATGGATGGACAGATACACAGATGGATGGACAGATACACAGATGGATGGATGGACAGATACACAGATGGATGGACAGATACACAGATGGATGGACAGATACACAGATGGATGGACAGATACACAGATGGATGGACAGAGACACAGATGGATGGACAGATACACAGATGGATAGACAGACAGATAGACTGTAAGCGTGTGGTGTAAGGGTAGGATCTGTCCTGTAATCACTGAACCCGGATCAGCTGCTGCAGTTTCTCAGAGTCAGTGTCACTCCTCCTCAATCCAGCGCTGTATCTCACGCAGACGCCGCACGCAAATCTTGCTAAAGTGTCCCATGAGAGCATCTGAGCCGTTATTTAAGAGCTGCTGGAGGTGAAGGACGATCTCTCCATCAGACGTGACCCACGTATAACTCAAGCACACATCCCACAGCAGCTCGTTCCCATTAACCTGCGCATTATAAACCAGTGAAGCGGGACATTCCTGAGCAGAAGCGCTTGATGAAGACGAGGAACATCGTTAACTGAAACACACAGCGTTTCTCAGACAGCTGAAGATGTGTTTGGACTCGAATTGGCTTTCAGTTATTATTTTAATTTGAGAATTTTTGTCATTTTGTTAGATGTTAAAATGCTTTTGTCACTTTAATTTTTTGTACTACTTAGGATACATTATTTTTTATTTCAGTTTTTATTTTATTTCCACTTCGTAACTTTAGTGCTTCAATTTATCTTAATGAAAATGTGAAATTATGCCGAGGAAAATCACTGAAAAACTTTTTTTCATCTATGATTTTTATTGTATCTTTATATCAACTAATAAAAGTGTTTTAATAGTTTTATTTGTAGTTTTAGTTAACGATGATAACCCTAAGTAGACAAAACATTTAAAGTCAACATGAAATGCCTTTGCAACCCATTGTATTCCCATAATGTGGATTATTTTTGAGTAGAACATAGTTTTAAATATATATATGCAGCTCCGTGAGCATAAGACACTTATTTTAAAATGATAATACTAATAATAATTATAGTTATTAGGTAATTTGGCATCCTGTGTGTCACTTCAATTCCAAACCAATTCGACTTTAGGAGCGAAGACCGCAGTAAAGTCCATTCTGATTTCATGTTGATGACTTTAAGGCAGATAAAGGTTACAGAGGACAAAATCCTTTTACCATTCTCACAGAGCAACACTGAGATTTGTGTTTCCTGAGGGTCATAAATCGACCCGATGCCCCCCGGACGCCCCGAAACCGCCTTCCCAGAGGAACAATGTGCATCTCTCCTTGCTGACTGTGTGTGTGTGTGTGTGTGTGTGTGTGTGTGTGTGTGTGTGTGTGTGTGTGTGTGTGTGTGTGTGTGTGTGTGTGTGTGTGTGTGTGTGTGTGTGTGTGTGTGTGTGTGTGTGTGTGTCTGTGTCTGTCTGTGTCTGTGTCTGTGTCTGTGTGTGTGTGTGTGTGTGTGTGTGTGTGTGTGTGTGTGTGTGTGTGTGTGTGTGTGTGTGTGTGTGTGTCTGTGTCTGTGTCTGTGTCTGTGTCTGTGTCTGTGTCTGTGTCTGTGTCTGCGTCTGCGTCTGCGTCTGCGTCTGCGTGTGCGTGTGCGTGTGCGTGTGCGTGTGCGTGTGCGTCTGCGTCTGCGTCTGCGTCTGCGTCTGCGTCTGCGTCTGCGTGTGCGTGTGTGTGTGTGTGTGTGTTTGTGTGTGTGTCTCTGTGTGTGCGTGTGTGTGTTTGGCCTCCAGGCCATGAATTATCAGAGCTGAATCACATCAGCAGCAGCAGCTGTATGAACGCTCGTCCTCGCTGCTGCCGCTGCACAGGAACAGGAAGTGCTTACAGTGAGCAGGGATTGGCTGAGGTCTGGAGGACAAACTGCTAAAATGGTTTGTAAAGGAAACGGTGACCGAGCGCTTATTCTCATCAAACATGCCAAGGCCAAACCGGACTCTTCCAGATAAGTAAAATCCAAGTATATTTTGAAGTATACTTTATGTAGTTAGTATACAAATATCAGTGTACTAGTAGTATACTTGTAAGTGTACTATTTCAATACTCCTTGAGACTAAATTGACCCACTTTCTAGTATATAAACGTCTCCTTTAAGTATACCAGTAGTAAACTTTGAGTACACAACTAGTTTACATCAATGTTTTAGCTTGTACTGCAAGTATACTAAAAGTGAACTTATAGGTATACTGCTAGTTTACTAATTAAATACTTGTAGTAGTATTTTAGTACACTTAGTCTCAGTAAACTACGCGTTTAGTAGTTTTATACTGCAAGTATACTCGTAAAATGTTTTAAGTGAACTTCACGTCATACTTTAAGCATGCTACGATGCCCCTAGTAGGTGTTAATATGAATATCTGCTTATATGAGTGTTATATGAGTATCTGCTTGTAAACAGAAACATGTTATCATAGCTTCATGCATTGTTTTTTAAACATTGAATGTGAGTAAGTTTCATAAATAAACAACATTTTGAACAAAAAGCTGAAAAAGACTATGAATTGTATTCAGAATGATAATCAAAACGTAGATCAAGACCCAAACGCTTACTCATTATTACCTCTTCATTGGTGATATTTTATTCATACACAGTTATGATGCTGTTTTATGTCTGATGATGGTGTTAGATTACATGTGGAAGCATCTGTTGTTTCGGTTTCTTCTTCACTTGTGTTTTTGTGTTAATTCAGTACTGAAGATGTGTTCTAGCACCTCTTTACCATCTTCATCTTAGATTGCATCTCACGCTGAACAACAATATTTAATGTATGTGCATTACTGTAAGGGTAGGTTTAGGGTTGGGGTAAGTGTAGATGTTAATAAAACACAATCTAATAAGTAGAAAAAAATAATTATTGTTGGTTTCCGGTACTAGCTGTATCCTTCTATCCACAACCGCGAATATAACACGTGATTACTGTATGTGCATGACTGTAAAGGTAGGTGTAGGGTTGTGGTATGTGTGCACATTAATAAAACACAATTTAATGGGTAGAATTTTTCGTTGTCGAATTATACAACCCACTGTTTTAATGGGAGATAGTAAAATCTGACAGAGCAGCACAAATCGACAGAACACCGGATCCAAATCAGCAGTTAAAAGGTGCCGTGACCGACACTGACAATACAACTGCAGTTTTCACGGAACATTCAATGACGTCATTAAACGGTGATGCCACAACTATAGAGCATCGTTCACAAGTTTCTGCATGGACCTAAATACAGCCTGTGTTTTCAAACCCTGGGTAATTTCAGTTTCACCTTCATTTTTTTCATTCTTGATCTGTTCTGCATACCGTTACATTTAAACGGTTTGTTTTGGAGTGAGGGTAACTAGGCTAGGATTATATAAATTATTATAATATTTCACTTTATTTGGTATTATTTCTGGTATTTCTTGTATTATAACACTCTCTCCATATGTTCCCGTGTCTTGCTGCTCAAAAAACATATTATAGTTTTGTGAGCAGTGGGATTTTTGGAGGGAGTGTGTTAAGCAGTAGCACCAATCAACGAGAGCGATTTTGAACGCATGAAGTTAAAGTTCATTGGTCAATAATGTGTTGAGGACCAATATATAATCTACAAATCATGCTCCAAATACATCTACATAAACCCTCAATCGCTCTGTCTGTGTGCATGCACGCACTGTCAGGACCAGTGTCGGGAAAGTTACTTTTAAAAGTGATTCGTTAAAATATTGCGTTACTCCCTAAAAAAAGTAACTAATTACATTACTTAGTTACTTTTTATGGAAAGTAATGCGTTACATTTCTTTTGCGTTACTTTCGCGTTACTTTTTAAATATGAGCAGGGCTTGATTGTTTGTTTTTAATATAATAAGTTATATTTATAGCAAATATAAAAGCCTTTCACACCAAAAAGTGTAATGAATAAACCTCAGACTGAAGGACGAGTAAATCACGTCTGTACAGAAGAACACAGGAGAAGATCAACACTCTTCAGCAATAAAACAATGAAGCACAATTGTTAGTTTATCTAAAGCCATGTTTGGTTATTAATATGGTTGAACTGATCATCAAAGCTCAGCAAACACATCGGTTAATAAAATGAGATTAGATATATTTGTGTTGTTTAGCATATTTAATTATTGCAGGTTTGTATCATATTCTGAGTTTGCATTTCACTGTTTTAATTCATTTTGATGAATACTGAATCTGTTTTTTGCGAGTGAGATGAATTAATACACATTCATATTTAGTCTAGATTAGATCTACAGTAAGATCATGTTCACACGGCGCATCAGTCAATACATGGAGAAAATAACTGTAAATTAAAAGGTAATGCGTTACTTTACTAGTTACTTGAAAAAAGTAATATTATTACGTAACTTGCGTTACTTGTAATGCGTTACCCCCCCGACACTGTTCACAATCTGCACTTGTTAATGCCGGGTCTTTAAAAACAAATACCGGAACGCAAACATCCAGAATCTGACATTTTTCGGCTCAAATTAAGCACTGCATATAACAATAAAAACACAGAGCACAAGTATAGCTCAAATAAAACATTTATCTAAGTATAAGTTAAGTATGCTTTAAGTATATTTCTGAGAAGTACATAACAAGTATGTTTTCCTATGTTTAGTTTAATAGAAGTATACTAAGAGCACTTGAATCCATTTGTTTTTGGTACGGAAGCTGAGCCGCTTTCAGAGGATTTCCTTTGTCAGAAACTCAGTTTGACTGAATGGAGATTGTGATTTGTTCAGTCTAGCGTTTCGGGGGTGTGATGGGAACCACCATCAGCTGTTAATGAGCAGAGCACTGTTCACACACTGCATTATTACAGAAAAACTGAGATATTCATAATCAACATTGATGGCGCAACACATTTTGTGGGGAAATTAATCATAAGTCTTTGTTTTGTTTAGAATCCCACACTACTGATACACATGCTTAGCTGACGTAATATGTTTTGCATAATATCTAAGTTACTACTTGTTTAATACAGGGTTAATATTAACTAAAACTAGAACCAGACCTGGAACTGTTAAAGCATTCTTGTTAATAAAGCTGAAATAACATTTAAATATTAGATTAAAAAACTAAACATATTTCAGCTAGATACTAAGACTCATTACAAGTTCTCATCTAGTTTCAGTTATTAAAGCACTAAAACTATCAATTGTAAATAAAATAAAGAAAAAACTAAAGAAAAATGAAATAAAAAAAGAATTTAACTAAAATAACAAAATGAAAAGCCTATTCAAAATATGAATAAGCTGTAATAGTGCACTGGTTCAGTGCAATCACTTTAGAACTATATAAATAAATAATTGTATTTTTGTGACATGAAAATTTTCCTTTAAAAATACAGATATAAAACAAATAAAGATTCGTAATGCTTAAAAAAATTCCATAATCATTTAATATGGCTTTACAGTTGTAAAACACCAAAAATATATATATCGATATTTTATTTTAGTATATGCTATGACTAATATATTTTTTAAATATGATGGTTTCATTATAAATATGTTGATTATCTCTGAGGTGGACATGTCAACACATGGACAAATCTGCCAGCGATTTATTACCATGACAATTATTGTGCCTTTAACACCAACAGACGTTCTGCAAAGTATCCTCCTCTGTGTTCTGCAGAAGGACTGAAGCCATGCAGGTTTGGATCGGCACAAGTGTGTGAGTAAATGATGACAGAATGTGTGTTTTTGTGTGAACGATCTCACTAATGATCATGCTGTGAATTAACGGTTGAATGTCTCAATAACAGCAGGGAAGAAGAAGACATCTGAAGTGTTCAAGAACACAAAAGACTCTCCATCGTTCCTGCATCACTACTGAAGGCCTGCTGGGTCACCGGGACGGATCCGCAACAGTGATGTCATCAGTAATTAAGTGGGCGGAGCTCAATCTGTAAAGCCAGCTGGTGTGTTAATGAGAAAACAACTGAACACACACACACACACACACACTTCAGTCACCGTGAGTTCACGTTCCTGAACTAATCACGAGTGTGAAGGACTTTCAGTTTCTGCAGAAATGGGATCAATCAGGAACAATTGTTAGAAATATAGGAATGACTTAGAAGTTTATCCTGAGAAAACTTCTGAACTCGAGTCGCTGGTTCTGGTCCAGGTAAAGTGAGAGGTGATCGGCTGAGAAAACACACACACACTCGCACACACACACCTGCTGATCAGAAGTGCTTTGATTTTACCAGCATGAATCCAGACACACCTCACAGCTGATCAACACCCACACAGACACACACACACACACACACACACACTCACATACACACA
>CM050426.1:31951867-32029367 GCA_027564155.1 Gymnocypris eckloni scoliostomus
ATGGAGTCCTCTTTTTATCTATACATTTAAAATTCAATCAAATTTGAATAAAAAAAAGAAAACAAAAGCTTTTTTAAATAGTATACAGCATGCAATAATTTGCATTATTATTATTAGTAGTAATAATAGTATTAACTTATCATATCAAGGCCCGGTTCCACAGACAGGGCTTAGCCTAAACCAGGATTAGGCCTTAATTAGGACATTTAAGTCATTTTTATAAACATACATTAGAAATAACATTACTGGGGCCTGCTTCATAAAACACGTTTACCAAAAAAGCAAGGTTTATTTCACTTAGTCTGACTTATTGTCAGCTGGTTTGGTTCAAAACAAGTCAGACTAAGTGAAATAAGCCTGGGTTATTTGGTAAACGTGTTTTCTGAAACAGCCCCCTGGGGTGCATCTTAAGACAAAACAAAGGCACTGATATATTTTAGGATCAGTTAGTTTAGGGGTCCGTTCTTCGTACGTCGTTAACTCCGTTAGCTGGATTTGATTGTTAATGATTTAGCTTGATCTCGGATCATTTGGTTCTTCGAAGCTCATCCTAGAGTTGCTGCAACAGGTGCGTACGCTTAAACCTGCTCAGCTTATTTCATGTCAACAGGATTAATTAAGATTAACACTGCTGCTTTATTATAAGAGTACCCTGCTGGTCCAGGGACAATCATTTAAAATAATAATAATACAAAATTAATTTGAAAATAAGATAACACTGTTGTGTAGTCTATAATACTATATAGACACAGCCAGTTTTACTCATTAAAAGATTAATTAGTTATGAAATAATTACTTTATAATTGTATTTGAGTCTTGCGGAACAGTTAATCTGAGCCGTGCATTCATTTGAGTGGTGACAGATATTATGGGATGGGCTGGAGATGCAGATAACATGATCCTTAAGAAACTGTAATTAATGCTGTCACGTAACAAAACAGTTTCAAAGATCAAATTAAATGCATTGCTAATTACAAGACTGAAGTAAAAATGTAAAGCCTGTACAAATACTAGAAAGCATAAATATAAATAATTGGGAATAATGTAAAAAAATTACAAATAAATCAAAAACAGAGCACATTTAATTTATCTATTTATATACATTTATGTAGTTTTGTTCGCTTGGCTGTTTCCTTATAAAGGTCCAGAAATGTGTCATATGCAAATTCGTTTGAAGAACCAAATTAGCCAGAGACCAGTTATAACGATGAGAAGATCTCTCTAATCATCTCAGATGTATTAATACGAAGACCGGACCGCGGACTAGGCTTAAGCCTCGCCTGTGAAACCATGGGCTTGTGTCACAGTTTAGTCCGGTGACCTAGTTTTCCTTGTGTGCCTGTCTTTAATTAGTTCATTTGCACACCTGTTCTGGCTTTGAGTTGATTAACCTGAGTATTTCTAGCCCTCTGTGACTTTAGTTTGTGTTTGCTCTAGCTATATGTGACGCTGGAGCACAAAACCAGTCATAAGAGTCCATTTAGATTTATGCATCATCTGAAAGCTGAAAAAAATTATATTTCCATTAATGCATGGTTTGTTATAATAGGACAATATTTGAAAATCTGGAATCTGAGGGTGCAAAAAAATCTAAATATTGAGAAAATCATCTACAAAGTTGTTCAAATGAAGTTCTTAGCGAAGCATATTAATAATCAAAAATTAAGTTTTGATATATTTACAGTACAAAATATCTTCATGGAACATGATCTTAATATCCTAATGATTTTTGGCATAAAAGAAACATTTATAATTTTGAGCCATACAATGTATTGTTGGCTATTGCTACAAATATAGCTGTGCTGCTTATGACTGCTTCTGTGCTGCAGGGACAGATATGAGTGTGCATCCATATTAAATATGTTTTGAGATGATCTCTTACATATATGATTGTAACTCTAGTTTGTGATCTGTTCAGCTGCTAAACAAGCACTCCTCTTCTGTTAAAGAGATGTCTGAATGTTGAGTGTCTCTCCAGATGCTCTGTTCAGATCCACACACTGTGTTTTGTCTGATGGAGGTTCAGAGTCTGTGTGTTTGTGTGTTAATGGAGCTCAGTGGCCGTGTTTAGACTGGGACGCCACATTTCTTTGTTTTCATTAGCAGCCGGAGCATTTGGGGAATTAATGACTCCAAGAGGATTTCCCAAGACATTTGGCACTTCTGGACAGAAGGAAACATACATCAATATGAGTAAATCACTGCAATTATAATCAAAGCTGTCTACGGTGCATCGTCGTTGTTTAATATTACACCGTATGTTAATTTATGTGCTGTGAATTTAATTTGTTGCATGGCCATTGCATCAAAGACCACTCATGATGATTCTGGTCTACAAATCTAAATATGTATAGAAACTGAAACTCTAATAAACCTGGCATTGTATATTATGAATATTGTCTCTTTGACAAATTACTGTCGTTCCTCTTTTCTAAGTCAAAGTAATTAAGTCATTCTAAGTAAATACGTGCAACTTTGTATCTCTCTGAGAGTTTAAATATTGCAATTATACTTTTTATTGCAGAATTGTGCACATGGTCTATAAACACGGGGGGGGGGGCAGAATTGCAAGATAGAAACTCAAAATAAGGAGAAAAAGGTCAAAAATGACAAAAAAATTCAGATTCACAAGTTATATTCAAAATGATGAGAAAAAAGTCAGAAAAGACATGATATAAATTCAATATTATCAACAAAAAAGTCAGAAATTATGAGAACAAATCAGAATCACAAATTCAAAGTGAACTGCACGATATAAACATGTAAGATATATAAAATAAAAAGTCAGAATTGTGAGATATAAACTAAAAATTATGAAAAATATCAGAAATTATGAGAATCACAAGCTCAAAATTAACTGAACGATATAAAAATAAAACTGTCAGAATTGTGAGATATAAATTAAAAATTATGGAAAATATCAGAAATTATGGGAATCACAAGCTCAAAATGAACTGCAAAATATAAGCTCAAAATTACGAAAAAAAATCAGAATCGCGAGACATAAACTTGCAATTTTAAGTTTATAAGTTAGACTTAAATTTGCATTTGTGGAGGGGATCTGAATTATGAGATTCTAATATTTGTATTCTGTGGTGGAAACACGCTTCCATATAAAAGTGTCCTGCCGTTAAATAACCCTCACAAAGTCAACAGACACGGTTTCTTCTGATTTGGCTGCTGCTGAATCATTCTGAAGCATCGTGCGACTCTTCCAGTGTAAACAGACACGAGTGCTTGAATCGAATCTTGTGGACGAGGCATGGAGGTCTCGGACCGTGCTTCCCGGTGGTCTCGTACCTGATGCTGCATGCGTGTCTGCTGTACTTTACAGCATCATAAAACTCCACTCGCTGCGTTCTGCGTAAATACTGTGATAGTATCTAACTGAGGAAACATGGACAGAATCACCGCAGTGAAGGGTCCGAGAGGGTTCCTGGATTAGCTTGTGTTTCTATTTCATTAGAATTACTTCATGAATCTGTCATTGTGTGGATGCAACTTTATATTTCAATCTTGGGGTAAAACAATCTTATAGTGTGATTTGAGGATTTCTCCATCTGGAAGATGCCACACGACAATCACAGAAATACATCTGGCCAGTCAGACACACACACACACCGCACCAACACAGACATGTACATGCACATTCACACACACACACACACACACACACACACACACACACACACACATGTTGGTTTTTATGGTTTACGGGGACTCTCCATAGGCGTGACTGTTTTTATACTGTACCAACTGTATGTGCTATTACCCTACACCTAAACTTACCCCTCACAGGAGACTGCATTTCTACCCCCCCTTTGCAGCCGTTATGCCCTCTCGATCCGCACTGGGGCGAGCTCACAGCAGACTTCTACCCGACAGTCACAGCGGCATTGCGTCACGAAAGTGCGGACTCAGAGGAAGACTGCGAGAGCTTAGGGTGCCATTTGGGACAGGGCCATAGTCGCAGCCAGGGCCGTCGCTAGGCATTCTGGGCCCTATGCACTGATTTTTCTATGTGTATGAGGTGCGATCGTACAATGACGTTTTGGGTGATGGTCATAGGGCCTTCAATTGAAGTAAATAAATGAATTAATAACACGGACAGAAACGATAGATATGACTGAATTCACGACAAATACAACAAAAGCACTTGACAGTAAAGCATTGATTTTGAGCGAGACTGCTGGAAAGTTACTGATAATAGATTTATTCATAATTCGGGCACCCTCGTGTCCTTCCAAACGACTTTATTATGTTGAACACAAAATAAGATTTTGTCGAATGTTATTAAACAATTTTGGTTACCCTTGATTTCTACTGAATGGACAAAAATTCTTGAATTTCTCAAATTATGTTCCACAGAACAAAGGTTTATTGAATTAAGATTTTACTTCAGTTAAAATTAATTAGAACTAAACATCTAAAAAGAAAAACGTATCCAGAGTTTAACTGATTAGTATTCATAGGATGGTGGTCACAATATGGTATTTAAAATAAATAAGTAATAATAAACTATAAAATAAACAAGAAGAAACTACACAAACCAGCTTCAATTAAATTAGCATATCTTATTCCCCAATATGTAATAAGAGTAACATTAATAAATACTTTTCTGCCAACACAAAGGCTATTTGTACAGTGTTAATAACTTCAAGTTAAATGACTATGGTGCTGAATTGACAAGCTATCAGCGTTTTCCAGTATACCTCGTGTCAGTAACCTTTCTCATATCACACGACTGTATAATAATTCTGTGTCACATCTGAATGGATCGAGCTGTTTATCTCTTATGAAGCGTGGCGCGGGAGACTGATCCGCTCTTTGACGCGCTGCCGGCGCAGCTTCACGCTTTTGGAGTATTTGCTTTATGCGGTATTGCATGCGTTGTAATTTAAAAACAGCGCCTAATATCGGGGGCTCTCCCTCTTTCCGGTGATCGCGGGGCCCCCAGACCTCTGGGCCCTATGCACTCTGTCACCCCCCCACTAGCGACGCCCCTGGTCGCAGCATGTATTTAACTTGGTTCTGCGTGAAGTTGTTCCATCGTAAAGTTAGAAGCATGCGGTGCATTGTACAGTGATTGATGTGCATGTATTTCTACAGTAAAGGAGGCGTTAACAGAATTTGTACTCCAACGATACGTTGTTTATATGAAAAGCGAAAGAGGAGTATAAATCAAAACTCGCTCCCAGCAGAAAGAAAACCGGTGAAATCCACTCCCCCATTAAAAACTGCACTATATGAACAGATTCAAATACGCTTTAAACTGCAGGTTGAACCCCAACTAATTAATCATAACGGCCCTCGCTGACGGACGCCGTCACAAACCCAGCCAGCTCTGATTCATTACAGGATAATTACACCAAACGACTCGAATCTGAGATGCATCTGGAACTAAACGAGCTTTTGTAGAGTTAGATGGTTTCAAGGCTAAGTGGATTGTGAACTGCTAACAGACTTCTCATCCGTGTTATGAAGACCACGGCTTGACACATATCTTTCATATTTCAGGAGATATGATCTGAAGGTCAGAAAGTCACTGTATCATATTCATGTCGACTATCTGAAGTTCTTCCAGAACGTCTGTCTGAACAAACACACATCTCCAGATCTTAAATCCAGCTTTCTGCAGTGATTGAACTGACAGCTAAAACAAAGACTACGATAATAAAAACACATTCGACTTGTCATCATTCGGCTTTGTTGGAAGACTAAGCACTTAAATCAGAAGCACAACTAATAAAACCCTGAATTATCTCCTTACAGTACAACAAACTACACACAGACATGAAAAGCTACAGAATACATGCCATATACTGTTTCACGATTTCACACTTACATCTACTAGCACGATAACGTAATGCGTATTTGGCGTGTATGGTAATACGTTGTAGGCGTGCTGTCCTGGGGGAGGGCTCCTAGCCGGGAATGGCCCGAACCCAGTGAACCCCCCCCCGTGTGATTAGAATTCTAGTGATATTGGTGGAGAAGGGGTGGTGGAGGGATGCTGTTTAACCGTCAACTAGATGGAGGTAAGACAGCTGTATTTATGTCCCAGGATTGATTACCTAGATTGTGTACCACCTGTGCTAATTAGCCTGAGTATCTGACGTGCTCCTCGAACTTAGTTTAAAAACTACGTGTCTAAACTTCATTTCACGATTTCACACTTACATCTACTAGCACGATAACGTAATGCGTATTTGGCGTGTATGGTAATACGTTGTAGGCGTGCTGTCCTGGGGGAGGGCTCCTAGCCGGGAATGGCCCGAACCCAGTGAACCCCCAAAAACAATATACTGTAGGACAGCCGCCAGACTAAGATTACCCCCAACACGCATTTGAGATCTGGCGGGAGCTAGTTCCCAGGAGTAACTTGTGGCAGGCCGGGGGGGTCTACGTGCTCTGAGGGAGCGGTTTGGCATGCATGAGTGGGCCCCACCATCCCCCGATTAAACTTCGTGGTTTTGGGGCGCCCGGTCGGGGCGGGCTCAACCGAGGCCCAGCGATGGCTCACCGCATTGGGACGGGTGAGCCCTGCCCGCCGATGGAGGAGCAGCGTGGTTGGAGCCCTGGCCAGGAGGACCCGAGTTGCCTGCAGTGGGCTAGTTCACGGAGTCGGCGTACCGGCCCTACTGGCCATCAGCCCCTACTAATCAGAGGACAGAGGGCGATATCTGGCCGAGAGGACCCATGAAGCCTCCGATAATACCCCCCCCCTCCCCCGACGGACGGATGGGTTCTATCGGCTAGGCAGATAAAAAGAGTTTGGGACGCCCGACAAGGAGGCTCTCACAACATCCGACGGGAGATCGAGACTCACGGCATCGAATGGATGAGCGTCGCATGCGGACGGCAAGCATAGGAGACCACCGGGAGACCGCGTCGACGTCTTGACATGAGACCAAGGCTACGCTGCCAGACGGATAGTCTCCTCGGTGAGTAGGGAGAAAAGAAACCCGGAACTGGGGAAGGCCCTCACAGCATCCGATGGGAGATTGTAAGACTTAGGACATCGGACGGATAAGCCTCGCCAGGCGGGGGGGAAAGGTTTGAGGATAGCAGAGACAGTTGAATGGTGTTCGGCGGGCGGACGAGGACCGTAGCGACGGCTAGGCCTCGTCGGACGGAAAAAATAGATGGGTGACTGAGATTGACGCCGAACTCTACGGGAGGCCCATATTCACTGAGTCTAACGGGTTAGTCTCGTCTGCCAAGTGGGAAGCGGTAAGTCGTCTCGCTGTGAGGCTCTCGCCGACGCCCAACGGGGGCACAATACCCGCTGTGTTGGACGGGTAAGCGTCGCCAACGTGGGACTAGAAAAAGGCAAGGTTGTCTGGCCGGGAGCACCTCGCCGGCGTCCGATGGGAGATTAAGACTCACTGCGTCGGACAGGTGAAGACGGAAAGGTAAAGTTTGGTCGGGATGCTTAGCCGACATCCAACTGGTGCTTCGCTGACGCAGGAGGAAAAGGTGAGGTTGTCCAGCCGGGAAGCTCTTGCGGCATCTGAGGTGAGATTGATACTTGTGAGCTGGGTGGTGGAGCCTCGCCGGTGGTGGACTGAAGGCTAAGCTTGCCAAACGTCCGGGTATGTCGCGTTCGACGGGTTCGATATTTTTAGTGCGAGCAGGCGGAAGAGCGTTTGTCTGGCGGGAGCACCTCGCCGGCGTCCAACAGGAGATTAAGACTTGCTGTGTTGGACAGGTAAAGACAGGAAAAGTAAGATTTGTCTGGCCGGGAGCACCTCGCCGGCGTCAACGAGATACCAGGACTTGCTTTGTTGGACAGGTAAAGACAGGAAAAGTAAGGTTGTCTGGCCGGGAGCACCTGCGGCGTCCAACGAGATACCAGGACTTACTGTGTTGGACAGGTAAAGACAGAGAAAGTAAGATTGTCTGGCCGGGAGCACCTCGCCGGCGTCCAACCGGAGATCAAGACTCGCTCGTTGGACAGGTAAAGACAGAAGAAAGTAAGATTGTCTGGCCGGGAGCACCTCGCCGGCGTCCAACGGAGATTAAGACTCGCTGCGTTGGACAGGTAAAGACAGAGTAGTAAGATTGTCTGGCCGGGAGCACCTCGCCGGCGTCCAACCGGAGATCAAGACTCACTGCGTTGGACAGGTAAAGACATAACAATGAAAGCTGTGTGGCCGGGAGGCTCTCGCCGACATCCGACAGGAGGAAAATACTCGCGGTCTGGATGGGTAAGTCTCGCCGGCCGTGGGGTGGAAAAGGTAAGGTTGTCTGGCGGGAGGCTCTCGCGGCGTCCGATGGGAGTCTGATGGGAGATCAAGACTCGCTGTCGGACAGGTAAAGATGGAAAGGTAAAGTTGGGTGGCCGGGAGGCACTCCGTGACCTGACTGGAGATGGCAGCTCGCAGCCTGGATGGGTGAGACTCTCCGGCCGAGGGTGGAAAAGGCAAGTTTTTGCTGGGAGGCTCTGGTCGTAAGTGATGGTCCGGTGTCAGCAGGGGAGCCTTGCCAAGCATGTGATTTGAAGGAAGTAAAAGCCAGGAAAGCTCGCACCGATTTTTTTTATGAAATTAGAGTTTGGTGGGCTGATTTAATGTGAGACTGGTCCGTTCTGATGTAGCTTTGGAAAGCTTCTGAAGACCATCGCCCTAGGGTTTGGATCTGATGTTTAGTGAGGCCTTTTTGGGCCGCTGACGTTGCTGCCCCGATGCGAAAAGAGTGGCTGGAAAAATTTCTTGCTGAGATGCCTGCTGATAGCAGGACAGCTTTGAGATGTTTTTGGAACCAGGTGCGACTGGCTGGTTTCCCGGCATGGTCTAAAAATAAGGGTTCGAGGGGGGATCTAGCTTGGAAAATTCTGAGACGGAGATACTCGCGAACGGCTTGGTAAGGTTGGAGAGGCGAAGGAAGATTAAAAATGTAAACGAAGTGACCTCTCTTGACTTGGTCTGTCTTACTTTGTTTAATCAAAAAGGAGATGGTTTCGCTATCGAGGATAGTTAGGTCCGAGATGGTGGGGTTAGTGGCTGGGTAAAATTTGGAGGAGATGGCTAGCTCGGAGCATCTCAGAAAACCGAAAAAGGCTAAAATGAACATGGTGTTGAGTGTACGGGCTGTACTGGGGGTCTGGTAACCTGTGCGGAGGGTGTGGATGCACTTGGTGAGGATGTCTAAGGTAATGGGTAGCCTGGAGTCAGGACGAGTAGGTCGGGTCCGCTGAATTCCTCTTATCAACATGGCAGTTTGAGAATTGCTAATATTGGGTGACGGAGCGCCGTACAACAGCTTGTGGAAGAATTGGATACCGCTTACGTAACCTTTGATGGAGCTGACTTGAAGGCATTTAATGCTGTTGAGAAAAGAGATAAAGGAGGTTATTGAGAGTAGTGAAAATTCAGGGAACGGAATATTATAAGAGAGATGGAACGCCTTGAAGCATTTCCATGCTGTCACGTATGTCTGGAGTGTTCTGGGGGAGACAGCCTGGAGTATGGTGTCGAGTGACTTGTCCAGGAGGGGTTTTAGTGGGTGGCTTATGGAAATACTAGTTCTGAATATGGAGGTACTGGGGTTGGGAATTTGTCCGCCTCTGGAGCCAACTTCCTGCTCTGAGGCAATGGCATTCGCTGGGACGGTCATTGGTGTAGCGGTGAAAAGTGAGTATTGCGGCTTTGCTTGGAGTAGCGCGTTGTAAGCGGCCGGAGGCGCTGTATTTTGCGGTGCGGTGTCAACCTGGGTTACCGGCCCTGAGCTGAGAGGGGTAGGCTGAGGGATTGGGTTGGGAGGCCACTGCAGCCATGTGCTAGTTTGGGCTACGGGCCCTGGGCCGGGTTGTGGGGCTACGTAGGCTGGCCACTGCGACCAAGCGTTTACTTGGGCTGCGGGCCCTGGGCAGAAAGGGGTGGGCTGTTGAGCCGGAAGTGGAGGTGGAGGTGGCCAGAAGCCCGTTTGAGCTGTGGGCACCGGCATAGCTGACTGGAAAGCCGTGCCGTATGGCTGAGCTGCCGCCGGACCCTCTGCGGGCCTAGCATCTGCGAAATCGGGAGCGTGGCCTTGACTTGCCGACGGCCTGGATCCGCTATCAGGAGCCCTTCGGGAGCTGGTCTTCGAGCGAGCGGAAGAAGGCGGAGTCCAGGGGGGTGAGGCTGTATGTTTACGCTTACGTGTAGCCTTCGTGGAAGACTTCGTAGAGAGTGTAGTTGGCTTGGGATTCTTGTATAACTCATATAACTCCGCTTTAGTGGATTTACGAGGGGCCTGGATGTCGGAGTTGGCTAACGCCTGCCTCAGACTCGCCACGGTCCACTTCTCGATAGGCGGAAACGCGGGCCTGGTGGACCGGTATGAAGACGCCGGGGAATCGGCTTGTGTTCTCGCCGGAGAAGGCGAACAGATGTCTGGGCGTTTTGGAGGACGCGACGTAGCTTGGCGAGTCGTGGGCCGTCCGCGAGCAGGAGCCTGGGGCTCGATTGCGAGACCGCTCGAGGGCTTGGAGCTGGTTGGCTTTGGGGATGCTACCGGAGAGATAGATTCGTCCCCTGACGAAGAAGTATCTACACGCGACATTTGTGAAAACGAGCGGACCAGATGCTGTTTAACCGTCAACTAGATGGAGGTAAGACAGCTGTATTTATGTCCCAGGATTGATTACCTAGATTGTGTACCACCTGTGCTAATTAGCCTGAGTATCTGACGTGCTCCTCCCGAACTTAGTTTAAAAACTATGTGTCTAAACTTCATATAATATAAACACACACACATACACTTTTGTATTTTCAGGATTCACAGATGAATAGAAAGTTCAAAAGAACAGCATTTATTTGAAATAGAAATATGCTATTATATTATAAATGTATTTACTGTCACTTTTGATCAGTCAATTCTGTGAATCCTGAAAAATAAAATGTATCAGTTTCCACAAACATATTGCTCAGCACGACTGTTTTCAATATTGATAATAATCAGAAATGTTTCTTGATCAGCAAATCAGCATATTATTATGATTTCTGAAGATCATGTGACACTGAAGACTGGAGGAATTATGCTGAAAATACAGATTTGATCACAGAAATAAATGGCATGTTAATGGATATTTTAAATCACAATCATATTTCAAAATGTTTACTATATTTTTGATCAAATATCAATTGGTGAGCAGAAGAGACTGTGTGCGTGTATTTTATAAAAGAACAGAGTCTGTCCACAGTAAAAACAGTTTTTGGCTCATCATGTTAAGATGAGTTGAACGGATTTAGCTTGTCCGTCTGCATACGTGCTCGTGTTTTGAGTTTTATTAAGTGTTCAGGATCACATTACACTCTTCATAATTACAGCACGACTTGCACCGGACGTGAAGGACTCTGTGTTTTGTCTTTGGATGGATTCTCTGACGTTCTCGGTGCTGTTCAGCTGCTGCCATTTGGAGAGGAATGAGTGATTAAGAGAAAAACACTGGCATACTAGCATACTACATCTGCAGAGCATGCAGTTAAAATCCTCCGCAGACATACTGTACACTTGCTAGTGCTGGGTTGTGGCAAAGCAAGATACATTTTCCAGAAATTAAACTATTTTTAAAGCATTAGTCAATCAAGGATGTAGGTGTGGTTTTGGCATTGGTGAGATTATAACGGCAGACAACAATTACTTGTTTGATCAAAGTAGTTAGAAGTGGCTGATACGGGCAGGATCATAGCATCTCTACTAAACTCTACACACTTGAAAAGCATAAAAAGCGATGTCTGACTTTTCTATAACCATAGTTTAACCGTAGTAAAACTGGTTATATATAGAAAACAGTTGCACTTTTACTATAGCTTAGTAAAACCACTTTATTTTTTTTGGGGGGGTTTGTACATACTTTATTTCCTTTGTTTTGTTTTTAGAAATGTACTGCCTTAAATGATTTGATGTTTTTACTGTTTAAAAAATAATAATTTAGAAAAAAAGATTTGTGGTCCGCGCGCCAAAGTCCCGATCTGAATCAAATGATTCGCAAACCCGCTCCAAAGTCCCGATCTGAATCAAATGATTTGCAAACCCGCTCCAAAGTCCCGATCTGAATCAAATGATTCGCAAACCCGCTCCAAAGTCCCGATCTGAATCAAATGATTCGCAAACCCGCTCTAAAGTCCCGATCTGAATCAAATGATTCACGAACCCGCTCTAAAGTCCCGATCTGAATCAAATGATTCACAAACCCTCTGTAAAGTCCCGATCTGAATCAAATGATTCGCAAACCCTCTGTAAAGTCCCGATCTGAATCCAATGATTCGCAAACCGCTCCAAAATCACGATTTGAATCCAATGATTCACAAACCCGCTCCAAAATCACGATTTGAATCCAATGATTCACAAACCCGCTCCAAAGTCCCGATCTGAATCCAATGATTCACAAACCCGCTCCAAAGTCCCGATGTGAATCAAATTCATAACTACTTTCTAAGGAGCTTGCATTCACGTAAACTAGCCTTGGTGACAAGTTTGGGTGAGTAAGGTCAAAACACACAAGATTTAGGACTTTCAGTGCAATGTAATGTGTAACTGCAAAACTCATATCAAATATAGTGGAGTAAAGATCCTCATTCAATAAAAGTAGTGAAGTAGAGAGTAAAAGTTGCTAATAAAACAACTACAGTCTGTAGTAAAACCACAGAGTATCCAAAAAGATACTCAAGTACAGTAATTAGTTACATTGACTCAAATACTTTACACCTCTGGTGAAGCTGATTCTGGTGCTTCGTGTTTGAACGGTTCAGTCTGAACTGATTGATTCCTTCATGAATAGGTTTACCCAGAAAGCCCGGCGTTTCTGTTTACACTCTCCATTTGATCCGCTGTGCCGCATGACACTTTCATTAGCGGCGGGTCGCTGGCGTTTCCACTGGAGTTAATCTTTCATTCGACTTTCTGAAACGGCTCCAGCATGAAATACACATGAAACACATGAAATAACACTCATCCATAAAGATTCATTTGCTTCCCAGATGTTTGACGGCAAACACTGCCAAGCCCAAACCTCAGCCTCTGATTGTGCATCTTCCAAACACAATACATATGCATATCAGATCTCAGCGTGCATCAAACCGGCCGATCCAGCCTCCTCCTGCTCGCCGTTCGACAACACCGCGTTTCTAAGAGAATAAAACATTACAGATTGCTTGCGTGATTCTTCCTGGAAGCGTCTGAGAATGAGGAATCTTATAACTGGGCACTCGGCTGTTCTGCTAAACACAGCGAACCAAATATCTGGGGCCCATTTCAGAAAAGAGGTTAAGTTAAAACCCTGAAATGAGGGAGACTCTGGGTTTTCCGTTTCACAATGAGAGATTTGTCAATCCCGAGAAAGCAGGGTAAGTCAAGCCCATTTCTGAAAGCAGAAAAATTGAGGTTGTCACAAAAATTTGTACATTAAGTCCTCGTCTAGTAATCCCAATAGTAATTAAACATCTAAAATTATCGTTATTTGTTCGTTTTCTAAGAGGAGTACCTTTTCTCCGCTCGCTTCTCGCTCTTGTTTTCATCAGAAGCGCCTGCATAAAGACGATCTATATATATAACTGAAAATATTTTTCTTAAACATATGCATTCATATATGTGTATTTATATATACATATGCACAGTATACGCTCATATATTATGTAAACAAAAACTTTTATTTTGGATGCGTGGAGGGTGATTAGGGCTATGAGCATGATAATTAAGGGACACAATAAGCATTGTGTGAATTCTATGAAATGGGTGAATTCTTTAAAATGTGTAAATTAGATTATTTAGCATAGAAAATAATCAGTGCTTTTATTTATTTCAGAAGATAAAAGCCCATCTCATTATGAATAAGATATCACTGATTCGTGATGAATTGACAGATAGCAGAAAGTTACCAGTACATTTAACTCGTGTTTTTTACAGTGCATCATAACCCTGCTTTCAAAGGCATGTTTTTTCAGTGCACGGCTTTACCCAATGTCTAGTTTTCCAAAGATTCAATGCCACGAAGCTCGGGTCAGTATCTGATAGAAAGCTGTGCACACCGTCTACTGGACATCGCTGCACAAGACACAACAGACCACGAAAAGGTTGATTTCACTCTGAATCTCAGTTTGATTTATCTTCTAACCCAAATGTTCTGGAGTGGACGAGCTCTTCACGTAACAACCCATAAAACCTGGCCAGCTGGACCAGACTTTTACAGTCAGAGCTGCTGGATGCTAAAACGCTCCTCTGTTTTCATTAGACGGAGTGCAGAGACAAACAGAAGACGCTGAGAATAAAACACGACCGGCCAAAGAAGCTTTCACATTTACGACGCTCTCAAATCATCATGTGATCGCGTGACATAGATCTTTTAGTTTACCTGATTTAACCATAAACATTTGTCTTGTTAGTATAAATGGAGTTATATATAGGTTGGTTCAGTGATATTAAATAACTTTTTTGTTAAATAGTTAATTTATATATATAATTTAATAAAAATGTTTTGGAAAAAATGAAAACTAAAGATGACTGTTTTAATGTTTTTTTTTTTTTTTTCATTTAACACACTGGAGAAAATGTTTAAACTAAAGAGAAGTTTAATTTAATTTTTTCATAAAAATAAGTCTTGTTAGTATAAACATATTTATATAGGTTGATTCAGTGATATTAAATAACTTTAAAAAAAAATTCATTTAGATTTTTAATTATTATATACTTTTTTGTTGTTAATTTAAAATACAATTTAATAAAATCCAACAATACACTGAAAAATTGTAAACTAAAGATGACTGTTTTCTTTTCTTTTACAATAAAAATTTGTCTTGTTAGTATAAACAGATTTGTAAAGGTTGATTTCAGTGATTTTAAACTTTTTTTTATTGTTATTAAAAATCAAATTTAATAAAATCCCACAATACACTTAAATTTAAAACTGAAGATGACTTATTTTACCATAACAATGAGTCTTGTTGGTATAAACAGATGTATATAGGTTGGTTCAGTTATATTAAACAACTTTTAAATAATCGTTCATTTAGATTAGTTATTATTTAAAATCAAATTTAATACAACTGCACACTGCACTGAAAAAATGGTCAACTAAAAACATATTTTTCAGTGTGTTGTGATAAATTTTCTGGTGCATGAATATTTTAGAAAGACATCACAATAAAAATTGAAGTGGTTAATCTCAATAAAAAATTGACTTACAAATAATTGTAATTAATATAAATCACAATTTAAGGTTTGAATGAAGCCAAAAGCTACTAAATTTGGCTTTACCGAATTCGAGTGTATTTTTGAGTAGCTCCAAAGCATGATTTTTTCAGAGTATCTGTGTTTATGGCTCTTGTGTTGTGGAGTCTGGAGCTGAGCATTCATCTGTTTCAGCAGACGTGTGTCTCGTGAGGCGCTGACCCGCGGCAGACACCCGGATCATGTTCTACGAGCTCGTCAAACCCTTCCCGCCTCCGGCCTGGAAAACACCATTACCAAAGCTAATTTACTAGCAGATCAGTGTCGCTTAGGCTTAGCAGCTCAGACGTGAGGAACGTTTTAGCACCTCCAAACCTCCATCCAAATCAAACAGTAGTCACAGCCAGAGACGCAGACGTTTAGTAGCTACATTGTTTTGCTAGCAGCCGGGTCAGACGTCCGATGGTTACGAGTCCCTGAGCGCACGAGGATAAAGCCTTGTGCTGTCCTGAGCTGAGAACAGCTAGCCTGAGTCTCAAAACCACAGATCTGAAGAACTTCAATCCCAGAATGCTTTTATTCATCATTTGGCTCTATAAAGCGTCCAAGTTCAGGGGTCAAATTATATTACATGTATTACATTATGTAAACAAAAATGTTTTGGGGGATGTGATTTATCACGATTAATCGTGTGACAGCACTAGTA
Source organism: Gymnocypris eckloni scoliostomus (assembly GCA_027564155.1). Taxonomy (NCBI): domain Eukaryota; kingdom Metazoa; phylum Chordata; class Actinopteri; order Cypriniformes; family Cyprinidae; genus Gymnocypris; species Gymnocypris eckloni. The sequence goes on from CM050426.1 coordinate 31,967,724, forward strand.
AATATATCTCAATATAGCCATATTGTTATTTATATCTGATGAGATAACATGCACTCATTATTAAATATAGAGTGTATATATAAAGGTGTAATGGTACACAAACATGCCGGATCAGTACGTATTTCACGGTTCAGTATGGTTTCGGTACAGCTGAGGGAAAAACTACACTTTTATTATTAAACCGTGGTTTACTGAACAAATTGGTATTTCTTTAAAAAGATCTACCTCAGCTTCTGCTCTAAACTATAGGGAGCCCTTTCATATTACTATACAATTACAATTAACAACAGAGCAATTATTTTATTATTTTAAAGTATGATAATCAACACTTGTATGCAAACATGTAAACTGCACATAATGCAGTTTTTAAGTTAGCTTCTATATATTTATATTTGCTGTTCAAATATAATAATTTACACAGTGGCTGTCATAACGTTTTTCATAACAGATTAATTTATTAAGACATCACTAACAGAGAAAGTAAAATATAATGAGTGTATATAGTCTAATATTGCTCTAGAGGTCGTTTCTCTTGTGAACTAACATGCTGTGGACACTAAAGACTTGCCTGAGGTAAATTAAATGCTGCGTGACATTTTATTTGTACGTCTATACATAGAAATGAATGCTTGAATCTGATTGGTTGGTGATTAAGCTGTGTGATTAAGACGCACAGCTAAAGTAGTTCCAGGCAGATCTTTAGCGCATTACATGTTCCTATCACTTCACCAAACAATTTCCGTTATTTCATCAACAGCAAAAGAACCAAAACCCTCCACACAGGGGACACAAATGTTGCACATATAAGGAATGATAGAGAATGTGGATTATGTTTACCACAGATTGTATCATTTGTGACCCTCTTTATTTTTAGATTTAATTATTTCTGCATAAAATCATCCTAGATATTGTAAAGAACATTCTGTGAAAATATATTTGTGGTATCTTTAATATTGACTGAGTAAGGCCATGTCAAATATGGAAATTAATGCTTGTAATCAAACAGAATTAGATTTTTAGCCTGGTTTTCACATTTATAAAGTCTTGTGTCTCCTGAAAGAATAAAACTGATAGTTTAGTGGCTTAAAACTACACAGCATTCCTCAGTAGAGAGGAAATAATGGCGCTGTTGTTGAAGCAGATAAACTTACAGCTTGGCTGTTAGTAGAAACCAGTGGCGGCTGCTGGTCTTTCAAAGAGGGGAAGCTCACTTTCGGCCAACATCATAAAATACATATTGTCCATTTATTTATATGTAAATTCTGCCCTACGTTCCTTTTCAAGAAAATGCTCTAGCCTACTGTATGAATGAATGAACAGACAATCTAACAAAATATATTAAACTCGACAGAGGAAATGTGGGAATTAAACTGAAACAAGGACTGTGGTGTATAATTATGTGAAATGTATGATGAAAATTGGCTAGCAATTAATACCAAGAAATAGTTTGCAGCAGTTTGTGTTTTGACTACACTTGCAAAATCAGCGATGGGACTGAGCTCGAAAAGCGTCTGCGACTTTTTATTGTACAAAATCGCTGTCAATCAAAAGGAGATACAGTCTTTTGACAGACCCTCCAATCATCACACAGAAGCCCGGAGTCCCGCCCACTCCTCCATTCACCCCCAGAGACGCTGAGCGTCCGTGGGCGAGACATAGTCGCAGCGTTTATCCAATTAGCGTCTAGTTTCGAAGCAGCCCCATTGAAATCAATAGACGCTCGGCTTCAACAGGGAAATGCACTGTGACGCTACGGGAAATCGAGTCAGTCGACCTGCTATATGTAGCTGATTCTGAACCAACTCGTCTTCCAGATCAACGTGTTCGAACGCATGTTTAGACAATAAACTGTTAACACAATAGTACATATTTGACCATACATTTTTTGACATTATAGGGAAAGCCGAGCTTCCCTTGCAGTCTTAAAGAAATCCCCACTGGTAGAAATGCTGCTGAGAGATAATTCACATCTCTCTAATAACCGCATTAGTTTGATATCAACAGCTCAATCCTCTGTTACTAGCTCTAAAATTACAAGTGTTGGATGAGACGCGTAAGAAATTAATCCTACTCACAAACACCTGAGGAATGCCTTGAAATACATCATCTGAACAATGTCTCAAGGTGTTGTAACCATGGAATAATTGTCTTCGGACCATTTAATTATTAGAAAATAATAGCTGCATCACTACCTCGGGTGTGCATTATTTTCTAATAATTTAACGGCCCATTGTCCATTATTTCTTACATAATATTCCAATAAAAAATATTTTTAGTAAAAGTGAATTTACTCATGCTCAACACATAGACCATAATTTCTTCCATTAAAAGGTTTTATTTTGGATGTCTCTTTTTATCACTCCATAAATCAGAAGATACTGTCAACTGTCAGACACAAAACAAACAATTTCACCATGTTTTTAGGAGTTAAATATTGTATAAATCAGAGTGAATGATATAAGAACACAGAGAGGAATAAAACTGTAAAGTTTGGTGTTTGAAAGAGAAAAAAAGTCTTAAATATTGAAATCTACAGACACAAATAGATAAAGTGTGATCAAATAAACACTTAAATGTGGATTCAGGATGATTTCGGTCCAGTAGACTGACAGACGACAAGTTATGGACGCGAAATAGACCACAATTAATCAGTGCATGGAAACTGTAATGCCTTGACTTAAAGATCCTCAATCAAACCCGCCAGAGAAGTGAAACATGACTCTGAATAACACAAGCGGTGTAATTTTGATGGAAACACACATCTGTATTCCTTCATGCCGGTGATTACACGGCCTCATTATCTTTATACGGCTGCATTGTGTAAAGTTCTCTCTCAGAGCCAAACGCAGCGCCTGGGTCTTAATTGGCCGCTTGGTTCGTTTGACTGCCAATGAAGCTGTAAAAGCGACCTGAGCACGTCGCTGGTGGCCCAGGGTTTGGGTAATATTTTAATTGTACCATAACGCCATGTTCTGGGTTACTCAGCATCACTCACTTATAGAAATTAAACTATTCATAAGCATTCGCTCATGCAGGCGTTTCCCGATCCTGTTCTGGAGTTGGTGTTTTCTGAAGAACAACAAACTCACTGCTATCTTTCTGGACTGTTGGGACCGGTTGCCGGGGCGTTGTTAGGTCTGCATGTGTCTGAAACCTCCTGTAAGAGAAAACATACTGTCATGCTATTTATCAGTCCTAACAACCACCCAGAACAGGAAAATCCATCTATTTATCTAGCTTTTAAAACTACTGTTTACTCAGACTGTCGATTATAATATCGACAATATCTCGTAAGTATCGCGATGTCCATATCAACAGTCAGGTAACATACGGTATAAGGAAAAAATGACATGATAAAGTTGCCACAAAAATTCACATTGCCCAATTTACTAATTCTCCTTAATTCCTCTTTTAAATAGCCTACCGCTTATATAAAGTAGTTTTGTGGAGGTTCACTCTGAGATCAGTCATTAGTCAGGTGTCTACACTTGATTTACACAAACCAGTTCAGGTTTAAGACGTATTTCAATACTGCATCAAATACTGATGAACATATTCATTTTTATAGGAATTATCACTCAGATGCTTATATTAGCAGCATGTCTTACTTTGGAAGCCATTTGTCTTTCAAATGCATTAAAAAGCACAAATTTACCAACGTTTTTGTCATCCGATCATCTTTCAACTAATATATTTTTATTTGAAGTATAGTTTGAAGGTTTTGATTCTGCCAAGCCCATTCCCTTGGCTGTGGTTTCGCTAGATAGCAGGTGAGAATCTCGTTCATCCATTCATGCGTCACTAATTAGATGACGAGGCATTTGGCTATTGACTCGCTGTGGAGATTTTATTCCATAAGTTTGTTAGGGGGTTTCTCGGCACTCTTTCCAGTGGGTCATTCTTGTTGGTTGACTTTCGGGTTCAGGTCCTCACGCATGTATAAGTCATAGCTTTTTAAGGAGCCAGCCACTGTTAGAAGACAAAGGTCCGATATATCCCTTTTCGTCAGGCCCAGATCCCTTAGTGCTCTCCCAGTTGGGCCATACATTAGCCCCTTGTAGGATATGATCACTGGTGTGTGTTGTAATGAGTTATGAGACTGCAGCCAGGTAGTAACTGCCCTCGTGTTCTCCGGCGTGCTGTATTTCCGAGTTTTCAGCCTCCAAGTTTCCTCCATCCTGAACCCTACCACAATAGACAAGTCCATCATCTCCAATGTATTATTTTTGTTTATAAGCAGGTCCGGCTTTATGAAGGATATTGATGTAGGAATAATGGGCTCAACCCACTTTGTAGAGGCTCCTTTCCTAGGCATGATTTCCAGTCTCCTCATTACTCGGTTGTGCCGTGCACACCTGGCATCGTGGGTTACCTCGCACCTTTGTAAGATGTGATTCGATGTCTCCTTTACTTGGCAGGCCCCTCTGCATTGTAAGTCACCTGGGCAAGTCTCTCTTCCTCTTGCCCCTCTTGCTTTTGTGGACAGGACTCCTCTCCAGAGTTGGATTCCCCGGAGATGGAGTCGAGGGAAGACTCTTGCTGGTTTTTCCAACCACAGATGACTTGCTGCAGCCACGTTATTAATTGTTAAGTCTTTGCCATTCACCGATAGGGCCAGTTGTTTTGCCCACTCCTCTCCAGCTTTCTTTATGCAGGTGATTGCTTCTCCTCCAATAAGAGAGTCATAGTTAATCCCGCCGTTCTGTTTACCCGCGCTTCATTGAATTTCTTCACTTTGATATTCAGAGCACTGGGCAGAAATCACATCGCGTCAACACCTGCCGCGGGCCTTCGCGATGCTTTGTTTTAATTAAACAGTCGGATTCCCCTGGTCCGCGCCAGGGAGGCCACCCGCCCTGGGCCCCCCACCGGCTCTTGGGGAGGGGAAAGCACCGAGACGGAAGTCCTGACGTGGGCCGTAGCTGGGGAGATCCGCAAGAAGGGCCCGGCACATGTCCAGAGTCTGCAGAGACTGCGGGACGGCCGCTCCTCCAGCCACGGCTCGGGCCCAGCCCTGCTTCGCACCTCAGCCCGACTGACCCAGTCCTTAGAGCCAATCCTTATTCTGAAGTTATGGATTTGACTTGCCGACTTCCCTTACCTGCCTTGATCTAACACGCCAGAGGCTGTTCAGCTTGGAGACCTGCTGCGGATATGGGTACAGCCCAGCGCGAGACTTACACCTTCTCCCCCGGATTTTCAAGGGCCGACGAGAGCTCACCGGACGCCGCTGGAAACGCTGCGCTTTCCAGGGAATGGGCCCCTATCTCAGGACGAACCCATTCCAGGGTGCCTGGCCCTTCACAAAGAAAAGAGAACTCTTCCCGGGGCCCCCGCCAGCTTCTCTGGGTTCGTTTGCGTTACCGCACTGGACGCCTCGCGGCGCCCGTCTCTGCTACTCCAGGTTCTGGGATCTGAACCAGACTCCCATCCAAACGGCATTCGCCCATTTTAGGACTGACTGACCCATGTTCAGCTGCTGTTCACAACGCCCCTTTCTCCGGTTTTGTGTAACGGATTACATTACTACAATTTCTGTCATGTAATTTGGAATCAGTAACAGATCTACTGAGCTCTGCCCATTAATGCAATCAGTTACGTCTTAAGTGAACAAAGAGTTGAGAAAGAAAACAAGAGTGTATTGGATCCATAGTCATTACTGTTAATCCCTCACTGATCTTGACTGAATCAGTTTGTATCCTCAGTCTATGTTTTATTTTGCTTGTTGTTCGGTGGCGCTGACACGGTAATGATGACGTGCATCCGTGATTATTTTAGAGATGCGTTCCCACATCATTTATCCTTATTTAGGGTATAGGCCTATTCTGTTTTGATCTGCCGTTTAATAAAAGTTAAAGAGAAAAAAGATAGCACTGCACATGTTTCTGAATATTTATTTAAAAGTCTGTGTAATGGTGAAAAACCCCAAACATAATTAAAATATGCAAATTCCTTCACAGCCCATTCAGTGCACATAATGCCTTGTTTTTGCAGATTTTTTTAAACAGTGTATCCAGTATACAAATATTTAATTAAGCCAAGATATAACACTATACATTCTTAATTAATTTGCAACAAAAAAATAAAATACTATAATTTAATTAAAATTGCTCCTGCTTCCAAATAATTAAGTTGTTTTATTTCATTATAAATGGGCCAACCTCCGTTTTTAATATCTGATTTTAGTCATGACTCATACATGATAAATATCAAATACTATAATAATCAAGAAAATTAAACTTATCGTCATGCCAAAACGAAAGAGAAACATTGGAAAATATGCATATTTTATTCAAGACATGACACCAACATGCATTTTCCCTTCTTACAATCACCGCCAGCATGTCCAACTTCACCATAATGAACTTATAATTGGATTTTAAGAACCGAGTGGAAATTATTAACAACACCAACATAACAGTAAAGCTGTTTTCTGTTTAAGAAAAGTCAAACCAATCTTTAGTGTGGCACGAACTGAACGTGGTGCATGTTAGCAATGTTGTCTCGGAGGAGGTGGGGCTTGGGCAGACGATATTATCAGATATTGCGATATTTTTAAGGCGATTATTATCAATACGATATGTTTTACATACTGCCCAGCCCTATTGTTAACTACTTTAAACTTAAAGCTATTAAGTCTACTTCAAACTTTCAGCTCAGGCTTTCTCCAGCCAACGTAAAGTTTGAGATATCAACTCATTATTGATATTTTCTGAAATGCTGGTCTTTATATGAAAGAGGTCTAAATGTACAGAGATCAGTTTTGAGTTTTGAAGCAGATCACACAACGATAGCAGTGTGTTTGTGGAGAATCACAAAACCCTTTGAGTATATGTGTCCCTGGAGCACAGATCCAGTCATAATAACACGGGTATATTTATAGCAATAGCCAACAAAACACTGTATGGGTCACAATTACACATTTTATTTTATGCCAAAAATCATTAGATATTAAGATCATGTTCCATGAAGATATTTTGTACCATAAATATATCAACTTAATTATTAATGATTAATATGCATTGCTAAGAACTTCATTTGAACAACTTTAAAGAAGATTTTCTCAATATTTAGATTTTTTTGCACCCTCAGATTTTCAAATATTGTCCAATCATAACAAATCATACATCAATGGAAAGAGTATTTATCCAGCTTTCAGATGATGCATACATCTCAATTTAAAAAAACTGACCCGTATGACTGGTTTTGTGCTCCAGGGTCACATATGAACCAGATGGGGATAAAAGAGTATTGTTTCTGATGTAAAGAAATCATCATCTTGCTTTTTGCTTTTAATTCATTCCAGCATTTTTGGACATGCAATAAACCCCAAAACTGAGAAGAAGATTGAAAAAAAGAGAGAAACCCTCATCACAAATCTGGACGTTTACTAAAGACGAAGTCTATTACATACAGAACATCAAACACATGAAACGACTGAGAACTCACAGACGAATACAGCTTTCACATCCCACACGCTCCTTTAAAGATGTAACGGAGAATTATTCTTCTGCCAAATAACACACTCATTAATCTTCTTTATTTCACTCTCAAGTCCAAGTCATCTGAAGCTCAAAAGCACAGGTAATTATTAGGTTATATTACGATCCCATTCAGAGGAAAATATGTTGGTCTGTACGTCTCCATCCGTTAACTTTCACATTCATTTCATTATAAAATCACACTTTAAGAGCCTCTATTTGTATTAATATCTACTATAATGGAATGAAAAATTGCCTAAAATATTTTTACAAATCATCAATATTTAAAATAAATATATAACCAAAATAAAAGGATCAGTCACTAGATTTTTTTTAAATTAAATATAAAAAAATTATAATTATATATATGGCCTCCATAAAAGGATCAGTCAATATATATATATAAATGAAAGATTTGTGTAAAGTATTTAAAAATAAATATATCAATTAATATATAGCCTAAATAATATCAAAAGATCAGTCATAGGAAAAATATATACTATATTATAACGAAAGATTTTAATAAAAATATGTAAGAAATTGTAAACTATTTTGAAAAACAAATATATAAAATTAATAAATAGCTTTGAGGGGGCCCCGCCCTGTATATAAAGTAGAAGTATGCATGCATGCATAAATATATACATAAACAAACATTTACAGATATATAAACAGGAGTGGTGTGGATTATTGTGATGTTTTTATAATAATAATAATAATTTGTTACATTTATATAGCGCTTTTCTGGGTACTCAAAGCGCTTTGCATAGAATCTCCTCAACCACCATGAGACTCTCATTCTGACGGCACCCATTCACTGCAGAGCATCCATTGCGGAGACACATTTCTCCAAACCTGATGAAGAAACAAACTCATCCTAATCTCAGATGAACTCAGGATGAGCACATTTCCAGCAAAGTGTCATTTTTAATTGAACTATTCCTTTGCTATATTAACACTAGAGGCTTCAGAGCAGCACTAAGTTTAAGTCAAACATGCACTAGTACCATTAATCACACACACAGCATGTCAAACACTGATTCCCGCTCATCTCGTGGTTTCTGATGGATCACAGGCTGATTTTTGAGAGAGAGAGCATATGTGCAACAATGACGTGAACTCGCCGCAAACAGCTGCAGTTCAATCAAACACACGATGATCTACTACAGCGCTGCATGCATTTCATCCCATAACTCAAAAGGCATATTCTGCACAAACAACGTTATTTGAGCATCATTCAGACTGATTGTATTCACAATCCTCCTAAAATAGGAGGATTCACCCTTTATGCAAAATGCAATTTCTTGTCAGTGATTGTGGAGTGAAAGCCAAAGTTCAGAATCTGCATTAAACACAGTTCAAGCTCTGTAATGCAGCGCTGCGGTTTCAGGACACATCTGAACTAAACAGTCCATCAGGCCATGAAATATTTCACACATTAAATCATCATTCGCTACCAAACCACAGCTGACTCAATGATATGGGTTTCCCATGATGCACCGCGCGCAGCAGAGGAAAGCCGTTAGTAGGAATGATGATAAACACGCAGGATTTGCAGTGTTTCGGCGGTTGGAGAGGAAGAGAGCTGCAAATCTGTGGGTTTCTCGTCAGCAAAATCTTCCAGGCTCTGATCCAGTTTGACACTCGACTTCCACACCGCTGATGAAGATGAACCGACCGAAACCAGATCTGAGAGACGACTGGAGATCGGTGCACAGCTTCAGTGAAGTGCGAAGACATACAGTGGCATGCAAAAGTTTATGAACCCCTTGCAGAATCTGTGAATACTTTTTATGTAGTACTGTCCTGAGTAAGATATTTTACATTTAGTCCATGTTTACAAAGACAAAGAAAATAGCTGAAATTATTCAAATAACCCCATTCAAAAGTTTGTGCACCCATGGTTCGTAAAACTCTGTTTTGCTACCTGATGATCCACAACTGTTTTTTGTTTTGTGACGGTTCTTCATGAGTCCCTTGTTTGTCCTGAACAGTTAAACTGAGCACTGCTCTTCAGGAAATACCTCCATGTCAGTTTTCCATCATATTTTGAATATTTTAACCCTTTCCAGCAGTGACTTTATGATTTTGAGATCCATCTTTTCACACGGAGGACAGCTGAGGGACTCAAACACAACTATTACAAAAGTTTCAAACGTTCACGAATGCTCCTGAAGGAAAACACATGCATTAAGAGACATTGAATTTGAAGATCAAGGTAAATTGTACTTAATTTGTCTTCCAGAAAACATTCAAGTATCTTCTGTTGCTTCCGAACCCTGCTAAAAAAAAAAATGGAAGCCCAATAGAATGCATCACAGAAATTCCGATGGTTTCCATTAAAATGCCATTATAAACCATTAGCTTTTTCCAGTAAAACCATTACAAAATCCCTTTTTGTAGTGTGTTTTGGGCATTTTTACAATATGATTTAACATCCCACCAATATAATCCATCACATACCAGTAGACACCATTATAGTTTCCATTAAAACCAATACAATTACCATTTAAAACCATTAAATCATTACATTTCTATTGTTTTGGGCATTTTTACAATATGATTTAACACCCCACCAATATAATCCATCACATACCAGTAGACACCATTATAGTTTCCATTAAAACCAATACAATTCCCATTATAACCATTAAACCCATTACATTTTCTATTGTGTTTTGGCCAGTGCTCTATTATTATTTTTTTTAAGCAGGGAATGGCGGTACTAAATGGGGGATATATTTCAACAAATTATGAAAAATGTTGACATCTTCATCCTGTTCAAAAGTTTGCACCCCCCAACATTGAGTTTTTATCACATTGGAATCGTACTTATAATTCATAATGGATACTTTTTTTTAGTGCCTGACTGTATAAACGTGAGAACAGAAGCTCCTTCTCTGCTTCCACACTCCACACATCAGACCGGTTTGGAAGTGAACTGTTGTGTGTTGACGAGAGCAGCTCGTGTGGTTGTAATCGGAGGACTCTGCTTCTGCCAAGCCGCAGGTCGAGATGGAGAATGAGCCATTGTTCGGGGCAGAGGCGGGAGACCAGGGGGAGTCTCAAGATTGTCAGGAGGAGAAAAACACAAGCAGGCTCCAGTTAAAGGATTGAGGGTCAAACGGGTAATTCCTCAGGAAACCTCCCTCTGGAGCTCGTCTCATTCTGCTTTACACCCTTCAAAGTGCACTAGAGCTGCTGCTTCTCATCGTTTCATTTGAGAAAAACTATCATCAGACACAGACTGAAACTCACAGGTCTTCATGACAAACCAGAATAAAGGTTTGGCTTAACCAATGTTATTTTAGCATTACTAAGATACTATAGATTTTATTGTTATATTTTCTACTTTGATGTTAATTTTTAGTAATTGTTTTTGTAATAAAGTTGTTTTTTTATTATTATTATTTTTGATATAGCTTTAGTTATTTCAGTACAAAGAGTTACAAAAAAAGGCTAAATAAGTGATATAGTAATTCAGCTGTGTTTATATAATTATTATTTTTGATATGAGTACTCTCAAATATTAATCGCTGTAACCAGCTAGTGGTCCTATTTACCAGCAACTAGTGGTCCTGTTCACCAGCAACTAGTGGTCTTGTTCACCAGCAACTAGTGGTCATTTTTACCAGCAACTAGTGGTCATGTTCACCAGCAACTAGTGGTCATGTTCACCAGCAACTAGTGGTCATGTTCACCAGCAACTAGTGGTCATGTTCACCAGCAACTAGTGGTCATTTTTACCAGCAACTAGTGGTCATGTTCACCAGCAACTAGTGGTCATGTTCACCAGCAACTAGTGGTCATGTTCACCAGCAACTAGTGGTCATGTTCACCAGCAACTAGTGGTCATGTTCACCAGCAACTAGTGGTCTTGTTCACCAGCAACTAGTGGTCATGTTCACCAGCAACTAGTGGTCTTGTTCACCAGCAACTAGTGGTCATGTTCACCAGCAACTAGTGGTCATGTTCACCAGCAACTAGTGGTCATGTTCACCAGCAACTAGTGGTCATGTTCACCAGCAACTAGTGGTCATGTTCACCAGCAACTAGTGGTCATGTTCACCAGCAACTAGTGGTCATGTTCACCAGCAACTAGTGGTCATGTTCACCAGCAACTAGTGGTCATGTTCGCCAGCAACTAGTGGTCATGTTCGCCAGCAACTAGTGGTCATGTTCGCCAGCAACTAGTGGTCCTGTTCGCCAGCAACTAGTGGTCATGTTCACCAGCAACTAGTGGTCATGTTCACCAGCAACTAGTGGTCATGTTCACCAGCAACTAGTGGTCATGTTCGCCAGCAACTAGTGGTCCTGTTTGCCAGCAACTAGTGGTCATGTTCACCAGCAACTAGTGGTCATGTTCACCAGCAACTAGTGGTCATGTTCGCCAGCAACTAGTGGTCCTGTTCGCCAGCAACTAGTGGTCTTGTTCACCAGCAACTAGTGGTCATGTTCACCAGCAACTAGTGGTCATGTTCACCAGCAACTAGTGGTCTTGTTCACCAGCAACTAGTGGTCATGTTCACCAGCAACTAGTGGTCATGTTCACCAGCAACTAGTGGTCATGTTCACCAGCAACTAGTGGTCATGTTCACCAGCAACTAGTGGTCATGTTCACCAGCAACTAGTGGTCATGTTCACCAGCAACTAGTGGTCATGTTCACCAGCAACTAGTGGTCATGTTCACCAGCAACTAGTGGTCATGTTCACCAGCAACTAGTGGTCATGTTCACCAGCAACTAGTGGTCATGTTCACCAGCAACTAGTGGTCATGTTCACCAGCAACTAGTGGTCATGTTCGCCAGCAACTAGTGGTCCTGTTCGCCAGCAACTAGTGGTCATGTTCACCAGCAACTAGTGGTCATGTTCACCAGCAACTAGTGGTCATGTTCACCAGCAACTAGTGGTCATGTTCGCCAGCAACTAGTGGTCATGTTCACCAGCAACTAGTGGTCATGTTCACCAGCAACTAGTGGTCATGTTCACCAGTCATGTTCACCAGCAACTAGTGGTCATGTTCACCAGCAACTAGTGGTCCTGTTCGCCAGCAACTCATGGTCATGTTCACCAGCAACTAGTGGTCATTTTTACCAGCAACTAGTGGTCGTGTTCACCAGCAACTAGTGGTCTTGTTCACCAGCAACTAGTGGTCATGTTCACCAGCAACTAGTGGTCATGTTCACCAGCAACTAGTGGTCATGTTCACCAGCAACTAGTGGTCATGTTCACCAGCAACTAGTGGTCTAACAGAAGGAAACGAGCAAACACAGTCTTGTTTTAGCTTCTCCTTCATTTGTGGCTCCTGCAAACTCTCTCTCCTCTGACCTCAGAAGCTCACGTGAGCATGTGAAGTCTCCGAGACACACCACTACGCTCTCAGAGGTGTGACGGTGCTCGTGTCAGAAACATCTGGAAGCCATCGCTCATTCACAAGCGCTCGGCATTACATGGACTTTGATTCTGAACAGACTGAGAGATCAAATCGATGCCATTTGGAAGAAGTTCTGGTTGTTTTCATGAGGCTCTAAATCATGTCCTGCTTCATAAAGTCACATATATAAAAACACAAACGAACCTAAACACTGAAAATCAAACCGGAATAACGTCAAATACTAATTTGGTAACACTTTATCTTAAGGTCTCTTAACTAGTTGCGACTAGAATATTAGCCATTTATTAGTAATAATTAAGCATATATCAATACCTTATTCTACATCCCTAATCCTAAACTTAACTACCTTACCAACTATTAATAACCAGCCAATTAGGAGTTTATTGAGGGAAAAGTCGTAGTTAATAATTATTAAGTGTTCCTTGATCTAAAGTGTTACCAAATATTATTATTTCAGCTATTTGCCAACACTGTAAATTTAAAAACATGAAGTACGTAGTAAATAAAACAGAGTATTACAAGAAAATACTATTTCAGTCTCTCAAACTTGGAGAATTATGGAGGAATTATGACCAAAATATTATGATAAAAAATTATATCTCAAAATAGCTGTTTTATTTAAATTTTGTTTAATTAACAACAAAGAAAATTACGTAAATCATTGTTTTTTTTTTTTTGGTTACAGTAGGTTAATTTAACACGCTGCAAGAAATTCTACAGAAAATAAATTAAGTAAACGCTGCATAGTTTTCAATGTATGAATCAAATATGAATTGATATGATTAAAGACTCGGTCAGTAGAAGCGATTGATTTTCTCTTCATCTTCTGTTGTTTAATATTAATATTAATGACACAGACAGCAGCAGGTAAATTAAGACGCTGTCACTTTAAGAGCGACTGCACGGATACAACACATCTGTATTTCACTCAACTGTTAATTAATTAATGTTACTGACTGTGTTTAAATGAATACACAACATGACGGGCTTTTTGACATAATTGTGTATTTGAGCATTCAAGCGCAATAAGATGCGAAACGCCGCACTATTCGTGCATGTTTCTTTATCACGTCTAGGTCAAGTGTATATCACTTTTATAATACTGTGAAATAAACAATATCGAACTATACACACTCTATACCAGTGCTTCTCAAAGTCCGGACTAATTATAATTATATTATATAGTTTATGCTTTGAAAAATGCATGTTAAACTTGTAAATCATGTGCTTGATTTTGTAATGTATTTTTGGAGATGGTCGGAGATGTTCAAACTTCATTGAGCATATGGCGTTTGACATAATCGGGTGACATTTGCCGCTAATATAAGTTTTTTTATCACTTATGACCATTTGACTTCTAGCAGTGTTCAAGTGTTTCCCATTAATTGATTTACTGTCGATTTGTGCTACTCTGTCAGATTTTACTATCTCCCATTAAAACAGTGTGTAGTACAATTCAACAACGAAAAATGATACCTGTTAAATTATGTTTTATTAATATGTACACCTACCACAACCCTAAACTTACCCTTACAGTCATGCACATACAGTAATTACGTGTTATATTCGCGGTTGTGGATAGAAGGGATACAGCTAGTACCGGAAACCAACAATAATTATTTTTGTTCTACTTATTAGATTGTGTTTTATTAACGTCTACACCAACCCCAACCCTAAACCTACCCTTACAGTAATGCAGATACATTAAATATTGTTTTCAGCGTGAGATGCAATATTGATGCATGCATACACAGTAAGTCGAGGTCGGACAATCTGACGGGTAGGATACAATATCAGGACACCACAATATCAAAGCTGACAGGCACAAACTACGGAAGTTCTAAGCGGCCATGCATTATTATAATTTTTCTGTCTTGTTTTCTCGTGATCACGACTTAATTTTTGATCTCGTGATCTCGACATAACGAAAGTTGTGGATCTCAACGTAAGAAAGCGTTTTCTCTCGGCGTAATTGTAGCTATCGCGAGAAAATCCGCACCTTGTGAATGTTTCTGGCTATATTATTATGGTGTACGCTACGGCTGATATCTCCATCATAAAGTTACTAATTTCCTGCAGCAAATATGGACTTTATCTCTGCATTGAGAGAGAGGGGCGTCCCCGAGGAAATTGAATTTGACTACACGTGACTACACGTTCAGGGTCGCTATATTGTCTTCGACAGCCTCCTTCTCAAGTGTCGAACACTTATGTGTAAGTCGTCAATCACTGACAGACACAGAGCTATTTCAGTTTGAGTGAGTCCCTGATCAAAGTAAAAGCGAATACGATCATCCATGATGCTGCGATGATGCTGCTTCTATAGCATTTTCTCATGCCGAATACACAGAGAAAATTAAGTCGTGATAACGACAAAACAACTTTCGTTATGTCGTGATCACGAGAAAACAATGCATGGCCGCTTAGAACTTCCGTAACAAACAGCTCGATTTTCCAAAAGTCATATACTTCATTGAAACACTGCATGTTTCAAAATCAAAACGCGGCGCAGGTGTTTTTATATGAATGTATATTTGAAAAGCTCGATGTCGTTCCTGTAATGTCACGTTTGTGAGTGCAGCGCTTATTTGATTACAGCTGTTCCCGGCGAAACTATCTGTACAAGTGATATTAGTTATATCTCTAAAAGCGCCCCCTACTGGCACAGAATCAATGTGCATGTGTACGTCTGTAGAAACACTGGCGTCTGTCAGCAAACATACAAAAACCTTCAGCATTGTGTTGAGAAGGTGCTTAAGTTTTGAGCTATGTATTATTACTACTATTACCATCTTGTGCCCTGCAATATACATTTACTCAAACTCTCTTTTATGAGTTGAAGGGGAAAAATCTGCATTATATATCGGCCATCGATCACTAGAATAACCCGTATCGGTCGACCTCTAATGCTGACACTTAAAATGAATTGTATTGCACTTTTTCATTTGTTATTAATGCATTTTGAATGCAAAGGGCACTTTATAAAAAAATAATAATAATAATTAAATGTTTAAAAAATGTTGATTTATCATGCATGTTATATATGTTTATTAAAAACAAATTTTGTAATAACCAGTTTTTCGATAGCTCTAAGCTCAAGTATGTTACCTGTTGATTCTTTTTAATTCTTTGAGAAATTTACTCGCAGTTTTTTAATGAAAATTGCCTTAATTTTTTCCAGTGAAGGTGACGTCTCGTTTTTGTTCAGTGTACGCGTTTAAATACAACAAATACAAAAAAAGTAATACTTATCAAAAACTATAATAGACATTGAAAAATGCTATAAAGTTAAATCGAAAACTGAAAAAAAAATACACACAAAATATAATAGTATAAAATACTCTAACGCACTAATTTTCACAAACACAGTAAAATGTCAAATCTAGTTTAGGAAAACATGGTTTTCTGACTCCGTATTCTGGTATTCAACATCTACACATTCATAAATAAAAATACATTTATTTGAGAAGGAAAATGAATCTTGTTTTCTGAGGAATGTGTGAAGTTTATGCTTAAAACAAGAGCAAATCTGCAAATGAGCTAAAAAAAATATAACTTAATTCAAAGAGGAAATAAGATATTTTAGAGCCAATTATGATTTTCTTGTTTTAAGCCAAAACAAGGTAATATTTTATGCCTTAAAATACTTTATGGACTTAAAAATGACATGCATTTCAATTGATTTCATGCAGTGTGTAGATGACACATGCAGCGGTGGCTTATTGTATAATTCGGCTGATCATAATTCAGTGTGATTGTGTTTATTGTGCTTTTATAGCTCATTAATGTGAGTTTGTTTCCAGCAGCAGAGTAAATTACTGCTCTGGCTACACAATGTTCCTTTCAGACGCTCGGCATTAATCTCTGCTCCCCAATCCTGAGCTTTCCTTCATGAATTTGCTCATAAAATCAGTGCGTGCATGAATCACTCGCCGGGCACATCACAACACCATAAAGTCCAGTCAGTAAATGCATGAAGGTTTAGATAATTCTGCATCTGATGCCGTTTCCATACGCTTTTGACTTTTATGAGTTGGCTTTAAAATTACAACACACACATCAGCAGAACACACTAATGCTCTCAACATGCACGTAATGTTAGGAGCTTATATATCACACCGGTCCTGTCCCGAACTCACCGATGCATTGAGAAAGACTTTTTCATTCCAGTTTAATTGATGCATTTGATTTAAGGTAGTATGATGTAGATGCAATTCAATTTATTTAAGGAAGCTGAATATTAAATCAACTAAATTTTTACCTAAGAAAAGAAAGGTTTTGTCAAGATAGACTCTAATGTTGACTTGACCAGGGTTATTATTGTTAACTAAAACTATAAAAAGGCATTACTTACTAATATAAAAATTAAGCAAATTAAAAATAAACAAAATAAAAAAAATATTAAATATTAAATTATGTAAAATTACATTTTAAATAATAATAAAAAAACATAAAATGTAATTAAATTAAAAATAAAATTAAAAATAATAATAATTTTAAAATAGAAAATAATATTAAATTAAATTAAAAATAAAATAATACAAAATTATATAAAATTAAATTAAAAAGCAAAGAAAAGAATAATAAAAATATATTTAAAATAAAACAATTATATAAAATTAAATTAAAAATTAAATAAAATAATAATATAAAATTAAAGAAAATGTTACAAAAAAAAAAATATTTAAAAAAAATACATTTAAAAATGTAATTAAAAATCTACTTGCCAACAATGAAATACTATTTTTCAACTTCAAAATGTTATATTTAATTTAACAAGTTACTCCATCTTTGTAATTATTTGTGAAATTTACTAGCAATTTCTGAGTGAAAATAGTTTTTAGTGAAAGCAACATCTGTTAGTTTAAGCACTAAAATAACAATTAAAAGTCGAACAAAAAAAAACATACATAAAAGCTAAAATATAAAAGGAAAACAGAAAATCAAAAATTTGTTAAAATATTAGTGATAACACTTGATTTGGCAAATTTTTGTGAAAATGCTCAAAAAGCTAGACAGAGAGATCTCTGAAATGCTACCGATATAAATGAGTTAATATTTAATAAATTACGTTTAGCGCACCAGGGAGGAAATCTCTGGGTGGCGGCAGCAGCAGGTGTGACATCATCACGTGGGAGGTGACCTTTGACCTCAAACACTGCTGCCCCTGGATGAAGGTCATGTAAGGGGTCAGAAGGTCAATGAGCAACAGACATCGATGACATGTGAGAAACTTCTGTGTGGTGTTTATACAATTCATAAACTGTTCCACATGATGGACAGACGTCTCAAGAACCAGTCAATGCTTTAAAATACATCTAAGCTCTTCTGTAGCGTCAGCAACAATAAAACATACTCTACCGGCGTTGGCATTACATCAAACTGGCTGGCGGCTTTGAGAAACTGAGTATTAGAGTCAAGTGTGTAGACAAACACTAAACAAGATGGATGCAGATGCATTGAATACAAGAGAGAGGAATTAAAATGGACAATTATATCACTGGAAAATCACTATACTAGGAAGGTTTGTCAAAGCACTTTGAATATTGGCTTAACAAGTTTTATAGGCTTTAAAGACAGATACGTCTGAAATATCACCAGTAAAAAAAAATTACATAAACTAACTTAGTAGACCAGGGTGGAAGAATACTTCATTTCCCAGAATGCATCACCTGTGTGAAAGGTCATTTCAATTGAATTTAAAGGGAGCCAATACTTTACACACAATAATCAAACGCCGACTGATGTAAAGAAATCAAACCCAAAAGCATCAGACATTTATCCAAGCTGAAAAACACAAGATCTGAGACTGGAAGTGATCTGACATACGATGCTGTGAGCGACACGGCGATCTGCTCTGTGTTACATTAAACTGGTTCAGTCATTCAAATACACACAGTGCTCGTCAATAGTGGAGACATTATGAAGTCTCTTCTGCTCAACAAGGCTGCGTTTATTTGATTAGAAAATACAGTAAAATTGTGAAATATTACAATGAATGTTTTCTATGTGAATATGTGTTAACATGTAAATTATTTCTGTGATGCAGTCTGTATTTTCAGCATCATTACTGCAGTCTTCAGTGTCACATGATCTTCAGAAATCATAATAATATGCTGCTCAAGAAACATTTCTGATTATTATCAATGTTGAAAACAGTCGTGCTGAACAATATTTTGTGGAAACAGTGATGCATTGTATTATTCAAGGATTCACAGATGAATAGAAAGTTCAAAAGAACAGCATTTATTTGAAATATAAATATTTGATAACATTATAAATATCTTTACTGGCACTTCTGATCAATTTAATGCATCATTGATGAATGTGCTAATGTGGTCATACTGACCACAAACTTTTGAAAAGTAATGTACCATGGTTTCCACCAAAAAATATGAAGCAGCAAAACTGTTTTCAACATTGACAAATACTGTAAAAAAAAAAAAAAATTACCATAAAAAGTACGGTAGCAAAATTTTAGGTTTTACGGGATCAACTTTACTTTTAAATACCGTAATTTCATTAACTGAGATAATGTTAATATATCAACCTATGGAAGTATTTAAATCTATTTTGTACTTTTGTAATACACTGATAACCACCAAAAGCAGGTGATGATGAACCAAAGCCAATCACAAGCAGCTTTTACAATACTAACATATATACGTAGAAGGTGCACATACACTAAAACACCATCATGGTAACACTTAAATAATGCAATAAACATTCATTAAACTACATTAGATGTAATGTACGCAACTGATGAGAAAAAACTAAGCAGCATATTTATTTCAACAAAAAAAAAAATTTGACATGTAATGCAGGGAATTTAAGGAATGACAATTTACGGTTAGTTACTGTAAATTGTACATTTTTTAACTTCTAGAAACAGTATATTACCGTTTTTATACAGTCCAATACAGTTTTTCAGCGTGTATAGTAGGGGAGCTTACCGTTAACCATTTAACAGGTTTTTACTGTAGCATTTTTTTACCGTTAAATTCACGGCTGTTTTTTACAGTGTATTTTTAAAGGCAAACACAGTTTTATGGCTGTACGTTCTCGGTCATATGTGCAACACGTTAATTTTAGGCCCGCTCCAGATCTTTACCGGCCCACAATAACATGTGCTCTCTTTCTGTGTTAAGCTGTGAAAGATATTAGAGCGCATGAACTTCAGCTCAGAGACGTGATAATAGATTTAAGAATTACCTGCTGTACCAAACACCGATATTTCTGTCTTTATCTGTGATACACACTCACACACATGCACAAATATTATCCTACACGCCGTCTGTGTTTGCTTTCTCAGCGAGAGCCAGACGCTAACGGGCTGCTGCGGGTTACTGAATAAAATATTATGAGTCTTGGGGCTGAAAGGAGCTTTGTCGTCTTAAAACAGTAAAACATTTCCGGTTCAGTCGTCGCCTTCATATTGAACCGTGGCTTCAGATTAGTGTGCCTCTATTTTTGGGCTGAATGATGAGAGTTTAATGCATCTATTACAGTCGCTCATGATCCACACACTCTAGAGGAGATTCTGTAAAGACAAATCATTCAGAAATACTTTAAATTGGAACGTAAAGTATATTAGACAATGTGTAACTAACTCAGTTAGTTCTTAATTATGTAGATATCAGGCCATGAGCTCGGAGTAAAGCAATGTTTAGTCACATCATTTGATGTTTACCTTCAATGGTCCAATAGCAGAATTACAATTTGTGTTGAAATATGATACTTACACATGAAATAACTTCAATATTTTATATGTAAATAACATTCAAAAACTCTATTTGAAATATAAAAATTATACAAAAACCATAATGTTCCTGTGTGTGTGTGTGTGTGTGTACATGCATGTATATAACACAAACATTATATATAATATTATTCATATATATGAACATGTTTTTTCTATTTGTATTATAAAAAATAAAAAAAACAATTTATATGTGCATATATCAAGATCTCCATAAAATTCAAAACATTTAAGATTAAATATTATTATAGCATTGTGTGTATATATATATATATATATATATAGCTCTTGTCTTTTGTGAGGATTAGCAGAGCACTAGATTAGCGTGTGTGATGTTGCAGATATAAACTCATAAGCAGCAGTACAGATATTTGTGACTGTAAAGGTCTGATGTGAGTAAATGTGCTGAAAACAGCAAGAAGAGTGCGCTGGCGTCCAGCACGGCTCATAGTGGTCTGGGTTTCACGGGTCACTGAGAAACACATTTCTGAGGTCAGACAGAGTCCAGGTGGATCGGAGGACATTCATGTCTTCTGCTCTCGTCAGGAGCTTCAAGTCGAGTCGTGTCTGTCGTTTGGAAAGATGTGAAATACATTCCAGCTCTGTAGATGAGAAACGCTCTTTGTTTGATATGACGCTCAGTGGTCGAACATCACCATCTAGTGTCCAAACACTCTTACAAGCTCTGACAACATGCATGCAGTTCAATAGAAATTCAGCCAATGGGGGGGCATAGAATACAATGTGATTTGCTAGATATACATGCATCACACCGGAATAAACTTCATAATATGTATTGTAATTCTGGTGACCCTGAAGCACAAGCTAAAGCAAAGAACAGCTCTCTTCTTTCATAAACCCTGCATATTTAATAACAGTGAATACAACAGAACTACAGGTTTAGGGTTTTTCCATGAGTCAGTGTGAAACGCTGGTCTGTGTTTGGATCCTCACGGGGGGGGGCTTGAGATGCCCATCTGCTGCCCGCTGGCCCTGACCAAACCAAACACATTAAAACAGCAGCATACGTGTGTGTGAAGCTTCATATATGAACACTAGTGTATGGTGTTCTGTACCTGCGGTGTGGTGAGTTTGAGCAGGTCTTCATACAGTCTTCTCCATCGGTCCGCCTCAGTCTGGAGGTCAGACATCACCTCAGCACTCCAGAACAACCACAGTGTAGAGTATACATTACAATAACATGAAGATACATAGAATAATACAATTACATTCAAATTACAAAGTAACAATTTATAAATAAATAGAATAATACAAATAAATCAATGAAATGAAATAAAAACAAATAAAATATACAAAAAAGTTAAAAATAAAATACTAAATATAAACAAAAAAAATAAATAAATTAAATACAAACGAAATAACAAAATAAAATATACAAAAATGCGGAAAATAAAATAAATTTAAATAACATAACAAATAAATAAAATTATACAATTAAATAAAATTAAAATGAAAAATTGGATAAAAACAAAATAATAAAAGGTGAAAATAAAATGAATTAAAATAACATAAAAAATTGAAAATGTCATAAAAATAACAAAATCAAAGGTGGAAATTAAAATAATAAATGTAAACATAAAAATAAAATAATGCAATTTAATTAAAATTACAAAATATACAAAAGTAAAAAATAAAATACTAAATATAATAAATAAAATAACAAAATATGTAAATTAAAACAACATTAAATAGAATAATAAAATTTAATTACAATTACAAATTAAAATAAATAAATTATACAAAAAGGTGAAATATAAAATACTAAATATAGTAAATTAAAATAACATAAAAATAAATAGAATAATTAAATACAAACGAAATGACAAAATAAATATACAAAAAAGTGAAAAATAAAATACTAAATATAACAAATAAAATAACAAAGTAAAATAACATAAAAATAAATAGAATAATACAATTAAATTAAAAAAAGAAATGAAATAAATTACAAAATAAAATTAATTAAAATAACAGAACAAATAAATACAATTTAATTAAAATGAAAAATTAGATATAAACAACAATATAAAAAGGTGAAAAATAAAACAAATGACAAAATAAAAAAGGTGGAAATTAAAATAATAAATTAAAAATGTAATTAAAATGACAAAATTACAAAGTAAAAATAAATAAATGAAATAAAAACTAAAAATATAGATATTAATAAAGATTTAGCGTCTAAGCAGATGAAAAGTGTAAACTAGCTTTAACTCACAATGAGATTACATTACATTTATTCATCTTTGTTAATGTCTTTCGTTCATGTCAAGAAATGAAGCCTTGCTGTAGTGTTGCCAGATTTCTGTGCATTGCATTAAACACATTTAACCACCAAATAATCATGATTTAAGAAAATATGAATATATTATTTGTGACCAAGGACCACAAAACCAGTCATTTTTTTTCGAGATTGAGATTTATGCATCATCTGAAAGCTGAACAAATAATATTTCCATTGATGTATGGTTTGTTATGTTTGGACAATATTTGTAAATCTAGAATCTGAGGGGGCAAAAAAATCTTAGCAATGCATATTACTAATCAAAAATTAAGTTTTGATACATTTACGGCACAAAACATCTTCATGGAACATGATTTTTGATTGTAATGCATTGATAATAATCTAATTTAGAATAACGAGAATTACAAAACTCACCGTAAAGCATCCAGACACGTTACAGTAATCAGTTTGTTATGCAAATAATGTTACAATGCTTGATTTTTTTATGCATAATTATTTTTAGGCTTGATTTGTGAGCCAAGCATGTTTTATGAGACGTATGCAGATATGAATTATTGATCACACAGGCGTGTTTCAGCGAGCAGAGCCTCATGCCACACATACTGAAACCCTGCCTCAGGCCTCATGCTGCCTCTCATTATTAACTCGTTTAATCCCACAACAGCCGCCGCAGACAAAAGCTTTATGCATAACGCCTAAAACCACACTAATGGTGATTAATGCACTTCCAGCAAATATGAAGCAAATAAAGGGTCTCGTTTAAATCTGTGCAGCATCACGTGATTAGTGCAGATTAATTCCAAATGCATGGATGCTGCACAGGCCCCTTTGAGGCTCCAGGGCATTCGTGTACTGAACTATCTGGACGACTGGCTCATTCTGGCTCACTCCAGGGAGCTAGTGAGTCGTCACAGGGATATCGCTCGGCCACATCCATTCTCTTGGCCTCAGGATGAACGCCAAGAAGAGTGTGCTCCTCCCATCTCAACGAACTGTGTTTCTAGGAGTTCGTTTGGATTCCGTTCAGATGCAGGCCCGTTTGGCTCCTGCCCGGATACCAGTTCTTACAGCATGTCTGGCCCGCTTCAAGCTAGGCCATCATGTCTCTGTAGGTACCTGCCGCAGGCTGTTGGGCCTTATGGCAGCAGCCTCCTGTGTTGCCCCTAGGGCTGCTTCACATGAGGCCATTCCTTTGGTGGATGAAGGAGCTGAGGTTACCCCACTCTACTAGGGCGTAGCCTCCTCTCAAGCTCTTTTAGAGGGTACCCCTGGAGGATATTTGTGTTGCGGCAGGGTGGTCCTCTCCGCACACCTTTGTCAGGTTTTACAACCTTGACGTTGATACGGCTCCAGGTTCTCAGGTCCTGTCTGTTTGAACCGACCGTATGTTGTTGGTTCATTTTTGGGCCAGATAAGCAGCATTTTCAGCTTGGCGTGTTTGGTATATCGTCCCCAAAGCGTAAAAGCTACGCAGTGTTGAGTTACCTATGAAAGAGAACGTCTCGGGTTACTCGCGTAACCCTTGTTCTCTGAATAGGGAACGAGACACTGCATTCGCTGCCAAGCTCCTCACGCTGCCGACAGGGTTCTTTTCGGCAGAGAAATCTGAGGAGTGGATGGCGCTCGCCAGTATGACCTGACGACGCCATTATTGCCAGAGACGGCGCGCCATCAGCCAATGAATTGGAGTGATTCTATATGGGTTCAGACTCGGTCGCGCAGAGGGCGTTCCCGAGCGTAAAAGCTACGCAGTGTCTCGCTCCCTATTCAGAGATCAAGAGTTACGCGAGTAACCCGAGACGCTTACATAATATCATAATCGTTCATAAGGTAAAGAACAGTGTGTGTGGTAATATAACATTGATATGTTTAATGTACAGTAAGACCATGTTAAAGATTGAAATCAAACGTTATCTCATAATTCCATTTGGAGACTTTATCCTGATTTCACATGTGTTACAAATACGTAACAATTTTGATACATTTACCTCCGTGTTGCTGTTAATGTTGCATAAGGTTTTTAATGCACAATGGTAACCCTAGAATGTGTTTAACACCCCCTTGAAAGTGTACTATTTAAAGTTAAATTGATATAATTCATAAATGCTTTTGAATACAGACCTAAGGTTGGTCTCTTTTTGAAGACGACAATCAGCAGATTCTTGCTGAAGTCAAATCATTGAAAAAAATTAAATAAAAACAAAATATTTACTGTACTATTTTTATTTTATTTTACAAAAAAAATTATATAAAAAAATAGGTTTGAATCCAAATCTGGCATAAATTAAAGCTATATGTCTAAATAAGTTGTGTTCCAAATTTGAAGTTAATATTAAAAAAATCGAGGTTACTATGCAATTTTGTTTATGCTATACCACAAACAGCCACCGGTGCCATCCAAAACCATTGCATTTTTATTCTGTCATATATTTATTAAATTCCTCCCTCCTGTTACTATCACAAAACAACCACCAAATATGGAATCTTGAGGCTCAGACCTTTCCGATGACGTGTGTGTTGTCAAGATTATCATGTTTTGATTCGATAGGACGTTTGAATATGACCCCTCCCACTAAAGGGGAGGAGCCTGTTGACATATTTTAAAGTACCATTTCTATGGTAAAGCAATGTTTGATTTCAAAACGGTTTTCAAGGGATGAATATTGAAATTTTAAGCTTTCAAATTATATATGATAATTGCTAAAACAAAACGAATAATTTTTGTGTCAAAGGTCAGCGCTCTTGTTAGGGTGTATATGTTTTAAAGTGCACTCTCTCGCCATAAATTAACCTATTACTGCTTCTAGATAATTTTTAACATCAAACAGTGGTCAAATATCTATGAGGCTTGGACCTTTCCAACGTCATGATTAGATTAAGATTGAATGGTAATATATTGAAGAAAAATTTGGCGTTTTAAACAGTATTAAATAGCTAGGCTAATATAAATACATAATATTTTATGACTGCAGAAATGTGATAATTCACACATTATACCGCAATTGTGACCGACCATAAATTTTTTCAATCCCCAAAAAGAGTATTTCAAAGGGTTACTAACGACTTGTTTGGATGTCTGGGATTAAACAAGTGTGATTATTAAAGCTCTATTTATGGATGGAGTCCGAGGTCACATATGCATTTTTATAATACGCTGTAAATACAGATTATTAGAGAATGCTTCACAAGAAAAGACTATAACATGCATGGTTTGTGAAATGCACTGCACTTTTCTTCACGGTGCATCGGCTGCAATGACAACAAACACGGGTTCAAAAATGGCGTTTATTTAAAAAAGAACAAGAGGACAAAGTCACAATGCCGTTTCTGCACAAACAGTGAGATATAAAATAACAGAGCGTCTCTTCAAAGCGTTAAAGAAACACATCAAGCCTCTGTAATGAATGCAAAAACCATCAGGTAGGTACATAAACATACAAAGGGCTTTTATCTCACCATTCAAGCATCGTTTCTCAAGAAAAGGAGTCAGTTGCAAGCTAGAAACTGAGTTTAAATTAATTTTTTAATCACACAATTACGAGACAGTTGTTATTTCATGATTCTGACTGTTCCCAGAACTGCGAGTTTATATCTCAATGTCACCAAAAACGCCTGAATTGTGAGAATAAGAAGTTTTACGTTATTTATTCTGTGATATAAACTCACAATTCAGAGCGGTGAGATATTAACACATAATTCAGACGTGCAGATCTGGGGGAAAGTCATAATTACTCTTATTTTTAGTTTCTGTGACAAACAGGCTAATAACAGAAGTGATCAATATTGGATCCATAAACAATGCATTGATTCGATGTCTCTACTTGAATAAAAGGATATAATGAAGTCCAACTTAACTTTTTGAATAGCATGCACTGCAAATATGATCTTCTGGGTGCACGGAGATTTCATTAGTTTTGCAGAGATTTATAGAAACTGATGATCCGGTCTTTATTTTTAATGCACATCTTAAACGATGAATATGTGCAAGTGTACATCAAGCGGCATCCTCCCGCCGCTCTCGTGAAGCTAACACGGACGTGACTAAAACTGTAATTCATCAACCCGCCACTAGAGGCAATCCCATAGACTCCAATGTTAAAATACCCAACTTTACAGCAGAAAAAAACATGTTTACAGCCTAGTGCAAAAAATTATTTTGATCTATATCGCTAATTTTGCCCTTTATGACAACTGTGACGGGGTGAATTTTACAACTCATCCGTTTAAATATATTAAGCCTTAAAGTTCCGCATAATTAAGGGCGTGGCCACTTGAGTGACAGATGGAATGCCGCTGCAGTCCCTACTGTCGCGCTTGGTGGGCGTGGTTTCAGCAACCAGCTCCGCCCACATCCCGCCTATTTGCCTAATTTCGATTATCTGGGAGTGATGCGCTGCCAAGATGGCGACGGCCGGCTCCGCCCACTTTGAGATTCAGAAACCGACGGGTGACGTCACGAACACCACGTCCATGTTTTTTACAGTCTATGGTCTACATCTAAAACAAACATGATCTGCGTTTCATTTGCATGTTGATCGTTAACGGTTACTCTGCATATGAGTCCATGGAGCACTAAACCAGTGTATTATTGAGATGTATGCATCAACTGAAAGCTGGATAAATAATATTTCCATTGATGTATGGTTTGGACAATATTTGAAAATCTGGAATCTGAGGGTGCCAAAAAATCTAAATATTGAGAAAATCATCTTTAAAGATGTTCAAATTAAGTTCTTAGCAATGCATATTACTAATCAATAATTAAGTTTTGATATATTTATGGTAGGAAATTTAAATTATCTTAATATCTAATGATTTTGACCCATACAGTGTATTGACTAAATATACCAGTGCTGCTTATGACTGCTTTTGTGCACCAGGGACACTTTTGTAATTAAAAGAAACGTTTTCTGGAAATGTCCGGCTTTCTCAAGATGCTCAATGCATCACTACGCAATAAAAACAAACCAACACAATCATCCAAAACAACATCATGAGCATCATGTCACATTTAATACGATAACCAAATAAATAAACTCAGAAAGACATCAGCTGAAGAGTAACTGGGGAAAACAATCAGAAAGGACACGAAAGAGCGTCAGCTAAAACTAACTGAATTATTGCACTGGATTCCTCTATTAATGAGCGGCAATTATAAATAAAACCAATCATGTCAGAGCTAGATGAACTGTGTGTTATAGTGACGGATGGAAACAGTCCTGCTTCACCACTGCTGCCAGCTGAAGTCGCTGCTCGAGCCGAACACTAGGAAGAAGCCCAGGATGGTGGCGAAGATCACGATGTTCCCGGTCAGAACCAGAGCGCACGCTCCCAGGCCATCTGTGCACATCAATTATTCAGATCGGGTCAGATCATCAGATCACATTCATGATATGCTCACTATCAGTTCATCAGGAGGAGTGTGTTTCTTCATCAGGGTTGTGGAAATGTGTCTCAGCAATGGATGTGAATGGGTGCCAGAATGAGAGTCTGTGAGATAATGGTTCTATAGTAAATGTAAATATAGTTTAACGTGTTTCAAACGAGTGAATCTTGTATAAAGTTTCATGCGGTGGTCGTTGGAGCCCTGAGTGAACAGTGTGTGTGTGTGTGTGTGTCCACCGCCCAGGTGTGTGTGTGTGTGTGTGTCCACTGCTCCAGGTGTGTGTGTGTGTGTGTGTCCACTGCTCCAGGTGTGTGTTTGTGTGTGTGTCCACTGCTCCAGGTGTGTGTGTGTGTGTCCACTGCTCCAGGTGTGTGTGTGTGTCCACTGCTTGTGTGTTGTGTGTGTGTTTATTGTGTGTGTGTTTTGAGAGCAATTCACTGTGTTGAGAGAGAGACATTTCATGTGTGTGTGTGTGTGTGATAACATACCTGATAGCAAAACTAATAATCAATATAGAATTGAAGTAGGGCTGAACGATTTTGGAAAATAATCTAATTAGCGTGTTTTTTACCAATATTGCGATTGCGATTGAATGTGCCTTTTTATTTTTCACTGCTGGTTATACTCTGTATAATTGTGTATGTGACAAAAATTAATAAAAATATATATTTTTAATATAACGATATAATTGTGGTAAAATGGTTAAATATCGGCCGATCTCTACTTTTTAACTCCATAATCTATAATAACGCTTCCTCCAAACGTGCACTAATCACGACCTCACTCGTATGATTTCTCTAAACCCCAGTGATGTTATACACCTCGTAAAATATGTACTAATTGCCGTGAGACCGGGCTGGTATTTTAGTTAAACGTCTTAATGCTGGATTTGTCTTCTTCAGATGTTAACTGATGGACTGTGGATTATTGTGATGTTTTATTCTGGACGGCACCATTCACTTCCATTGCAGAGACACATTTCCACAACCTGATGAAGAAACAAACTCATGCTAATCTGGGATAACATACCTGATATAGCAAAACTAATAATCAATATAGAATTGAAGTAGGGCTGAACGATTTTGGAAAATAATCTAATTAGCGTTTTTTTTACCAATATTGCGATTGCGATTGAATGTGCAATTCTTTTTATTTAGAGCTCTTCATATTCGTTATTAATCAAAGACATGCAATAAATCATTGTATAGTGTGCAGTGTTGGGCACGTTACTTTAAAAAAGCAATTAGTTATATTACTAGTTACTTCTCACAAATACTAACCGAGTTACATCGTTATAAAATAAAATAATTACCAGGGAAAGTAACTGTTACTTAAAAAAAAATTATAATATGTCAAATAACTTTGATGCCCCAATATTAAATATGTTAAATGAATTAAATGGTCACCAAACAGAATAAATTATTATTATAAAACATTACACTATTTTAATGTATCTGTGGGACAATGTGAGAGTTGATTATTTCAGTCAAACATTATAATACTATATTATGATATTTAAGCATTATATGATGATTGAACTGTATAATAACCATGTATGAATGCATATTTGTCATGTTGTCTGAACTTATGATTGGTGGGGGTCCTTAAGATATTGTTTGTCATTTGGTGTTTCTATTAAAAAAAAGGGGAAAAAACCTATAAATAATACTGATAAGATAAAACTACCACTAATTCTACTATTAATAACCATATAAAGCGCACTAGGGATTATTGAGCTCATGAATATTAATCAGGTCGCCTGCATTCGCTCGAACTGATTAGTTGAAATCAAAACAGGGACGGTCATAGGTGAGCGCCGGCCAATGAGATTGCCGTTTGTGCATTAGCTCCGCCCACGAACCCGGCAGTTCTTAAGAGCTGAAGACTTCCAAACAAACTCCGTTATTTTAACATTAAAGTACAACAAAGAGTATCGCTTATATGTAGCGCGTCAATTCTGCATGTTATGGACACAAAAACAGCCCGCGGCAGACTCGGCAATATAGCAGCGTGCTAACATGATGCTCCCTCTGAAGACTGCTTAGATGTGTTTGACTTGAAGCAGCGCTGCTTGACCGATCGGTGTGTGTGTGTGTGAGAGAGTGTGAGAGTGTGTGTAGAGAGAGAGAGAGAAAGAGAGTGTGTGTGTGTGTGTGTGTGAGAGAGAGAGAGAGAGAAAGAGAGTGTGTGTGTGTGTGTGTGTGAGAGAGAGAGAAAGAGTGTGTGTGTGTGTGTCATCAAAGTACCGCGAGAGCTATAAGAGAGCGCACGCCTCCTAATCCTTTCTCTCGCCGCACGATCGTCATACATTACTCGCGTGACCGTATAATCGCAGCCTCTGCGGTTTTTCAAATCGCGATATCATCGCACAAATGCAATTAATCGTTCAGCCCTAAATCAAATCAAGAGCTGCATTCATGAAATATGCATCAATGTCCAGCTCTGGCTATTTTCATCGTTATGAAGAGAAACCGGAGTGTCCAGTTTCTCGTGTTGACTTTAACAGGACGGCTTGATATTTACCACATGAGCGCGGGCGAATATGACGGGCAGCCCGAAGGCGGACACCACGATGCCTGTGGTCAGGAATATAGCCAGCTCTTTGCAGGCGTTGCTGGACGAGTCCGTGTCGTCCATCACGCGGCGAGAGATGCAGTATGGGATAGGAGACAGCACGTAGAAGAAGAGCAGGAACAGAGGCCAGTACGTGCTGCACACAGACACGGTGTTAATAACAGACGCTCCGCGGCACACACAGCGGCTGAGACGAGACACACACTCACTTATAGACGGGCAGAGCACAGCCCAGCATGAGGAACATCAGCCCGATCGCTCCTCCAAACGACAGACTGATCAGAGCTGAAACACATCCACATCTTCAGTGACGCTTCTGCTCACGGACAGTCTCAAATATGATTCAGATTTCACACAGCTGTTTTCTGTGTGTTAGTGTCATTTATTTCTGTGTTTTCAGCATCACATGATCTTCAGAAATCAGTATAATATGCTGCTCAAGAAACATTTCGGATTATTATTAATATTTAATTCAGTACATTTTATTTCAGGATTTTTTAATGAATAATATAAACTTTTTTTGGTGGTGGTGTGTGGGGGTAATACTAGAATATAGAAATAAGTACTTTATTTAGCAAAGGATGCTTTAAGTGTTGATGAAGACATTTATTAATGTTCTGTTTCAGATAAATTCTGTTTTTATGAACGTTATATTCATCAAAGAAATCCTCATAATGTTTCTTGAGCAGCATATGATTATGATTTCTGAAGATCATGTGACACTGCTGTAATGATGCTGGAAATACAGATTTTAATTACAGTTTAACACATTCACATAGAAATCAGTTATTTTAAATATGAATAATATTTCAGAGTTGTATTGTTTTTGCTGATCAAATAAATGCAGGCTTGGTGAGCAGAAGATATTAAGATATTACGGTTCATAAACTTTTGAGTGCTAGTTTATACATATTTCATCTAAATATCCACTTTTGTAAGATTGTCAGTTGAAACAGTTTTGAGGTTAAATTATGTATTTTAGTGTCAAATCGTGATTATGCTGAATATTGTTTGTTTGTGTGTGAGTGTGTGTGTGTGAGATAAAAAGAGTGTGTGTATGGGTGTGTGTGTGTGTGTATGTATGTGCGCGCGCGTGTGCGTCTGTAATAATGTACAATTTTCCAAATTCCCTGATATTCACAATTCAGCAGACTCATGTGATGATCAGATGATCCGCTCACAACTCAACATCAAAACACTGTAAATACATTTATATATGCGCGTATTTATTTATATAAAGTGTGTTTTTAAACTATGAGAAATCAGAACATATATAACGAGAGTAATAACTACACTGAGTTATATATATATATATATATATATTAATATTTAAACACAAACAGAGCTGATGTGTGTGTGTTTGTTTCGATGGAGGATGTAAATCTGCGGTCGCGAATAAACACACCGCTTCCGCGTCGTTATTACACACACACCGCGAACACACAGGTAAAGCAGCTCACCTTTGATTCCCGCCATTGCGCAGATTCATAAACACACTAATTAATAGATTGAATAATTAAAGCTAAAGAAACTCCTCGCGCTTCTGCTCCTCCGCACCGCTGCCCTCCACACTGCGCATGCGCCGCGAGACCACATCCGGTGACCGCAAAACACCTCAGACGAACAAGAGTGTGACAAACAACATCTAATACATGAAAATGAACAACGGATAGACTTTATCGATATATCACATTAAATACACGTGTTAAACAAAGACCGATGCAATATTACATCACCAAAGGAACGCATTTCGTTGAACTTTTTTTCACTGTTTAAATTAATACATTTTATTTTTAACGTATTAAATTATTCGTTGTTTTGAGATGGAAACGTTTTCTAAATAATTTTATTTAAATATTCAAAGCAATAAATATATCTTGTCGCTGATTGGTCCGAAGTCTCGGACAACTTTGTTGTCATAAATAATAAATATAACAATTGCAACCATTAGTATATATATATATATATATATATACCACATATGGCGTGTTGTGTTCATAAATTATAATAAAATAATGATAAACTCGAGTAATCTGCGCAACACAGCGCGCCCTTCTGGAAAAACCGGAAACCCCCCGACTACAACTTCCGCCGTTCTTTTGTTTTGTATTTCGGCGTCACCGGAAACCGCGTCCGTTTGTGTGTCGCGGAAGGTTCCGCGCTGAAATGGCATCGGTGAGATGCAGCACTCTGGAATATTTTCCTGAAAACGTTGTAATTGATATTTTATCTTATTTAAATGTGCGCGAGCTCGTGCGAAACTCCAGGTACGGTGACTGTCACACTGCAACCCGTAGTACTAACACGCGAGGCTAATTCAGTCAGCAACCGTGTTGTTATCAAGTAACAATTTTATAAAATGAATTTAGTGAACGATGATCGTGTGTAAAGCGTGATTTACGGTGTCAGATATGAGAGTTTGTGCAGATTCAGTGACACAGACGGAGATCAGGCGACCGGAAGTCATCACACACAAACATAAACAAAGAAAAGCACGTGATTTGTATAAACGCATATGCGTGTATATGAATATAATGCGTGTGTTTCAGGGTCTGCCGGCGCTGGAAGCAGCTGGTGAAGGATCAGAGACTCTGGAGAGCTGTTGATCTCTCCACATGGAAAGGGGTGAGACGAGGTTTAACCTGTAAACAACCTTTAACTACTTCATCATCATACTTCATCTCTAAATCATACACTTTAATTCTACATAATTACGTTTATAAACTTATTTAGTGCTGTCATGTGTGTTTGTACTCTGTGTATATATATATATACACACACAAATACAGTATATATGATGAAAATATTTCCATGTAGATGTTTATATTCATATAATTTGTATTATATATAAATATATGTAATATATAAACATGACATATTTACTTAAATATATACATGCAAGAGTGTGCAATTATATACATAATTAATATACACTACACACACAAATATGTATATATTGTTTTATTTTTCGGATGCAATTAATCAAGATTAATTGTTTGCAGCACTAAATATATATATATATATATATACACATACACATTTTGACTGAACCATATAGTCTAATCATATCCATAATTTGATAATTCACAGTAATAAACAGGGAGATAACATTATTAATGGCTTAAAATTAATCAAATATGGAACAAATACAATTTTAGCTGGAAAGCAGCTCGATCAGTTCAGTTCAATATTGTGTTCAGTTTATTATTTATTAATTGTTTTTAAGGCCTTTAATCTTATTAGTTTTTTTGGTGCATCTTAATCAAAATAAAAATAATCTTTCATCAGAATGTATTCTTTTGCTCCACATTTTTACATTAAATATCCTGTTTTACCTATTTATTAAAAAAGCATTTTCCCGTCCTTTTAAAAGTTAAATCTATGTATGTATTAATAAATAATAATATTAAGTCTATTTATTGAGCTTAATAATAGCTGTTATTGTTTGTTTGCAGTTGATTTGCATCAAATTGCTTTTGCAATATTTAGCAAAAATTCAAACGATCGTTAATGATCCTCCGACTGCGTTGCAGATGTTTGCAGACGTGTTTGTGGTTCATCTGATGTGTGTGTGTGTGTGTGTGTGTGTGTGTGTGTGTGTGTTTCAGCTGACGTCTCGGGTGCTGTGGGTTCTGCTGCGTCAGTATCTGGGTCACGGGCTGCGATGTCTGCGTCTGCGCGGGCTTCTGCTGTCTGCGCGCCGCGGAGCCTTCCTCACCGAGTCCTGGCTGCAGACGCTGCGCTCCAAGTGCCCTCGTCTGCGCAGACTCTGCCTGCAGCACACAGACCTGCGCCGTCTGCGCAGCTGCTCTCTGCTGCCCCCGTCACTGCAGGTGCTGGAGCTGCGTTCTTGTGAAGTCCCGGCCGGATTCTTCACTCAGGATCCCGGCAAAGCGGGAATAGAAACGCTAATCGTGGAGAGCGTGCCGTCGTTCTCGGACCAGCACCTGCGCAGTCTGTGCAGCTGGAGGGGGCTGCGGCGTCTGGAGCTGCGGGAACTGATCCGTGTGAGCGCAGGCGGGCTGGAGAACTGCGCGCAGACACTCGACCACCTCACGCAGCTGGAGCTGGAGACCTGGAGCCGGACGCAGATGGTGGCGCTGGGGCTGGGACGGGGCTGGACCGGGCTGGAGAGACTGGGTCTGGGCGGGAACGAGGTCAGCCCGGGTCTGCTGTCTGTCAGCCGTCTGCAGGATCTGCGCTGGCTGCGTCTGCGCAAGTGCAGACTGAACCAGAAGATGGTGCTCAGATGCTGCAGGTGTGGAGATGACACATGCATGTTAAGTCAGTGAACAATAATTCAGATATTTTCTATGTGAATATGTGTTAAACTGTAATTTATTTCTGTATTTTCAGCATCATTACTGCAGTCTTCAGTGTCACATGATCTTCAGAAATCATAATAATATGCTGCTCAAGAAACATTTCTGATTATTATCAGTGTTGAAAACAGTTAATATTTCTGTGGAAACTGATGCATTTTATTTTTCAGGATTCACAGATGAATAGAAAGTTCAAAAGAACAGCATTTATTTGAAATATAAATCTTTTGTAACATTAGAAATATCTTTACTCGCACTTTTGATCAATTTAATGCATCACTGATGAATAAAAGTGTTATAAAAATAATCATACAGACCCCAAACTTTGGTTGAATCAGCGCTGCATCGCAGGAATAAATTACATTTTAACACACATTCACATACAAAACAGCTATTTTAAATGATAATAATATTTCACTGTTTACACTATACTATTAATCAAATAAAGCAGGCTTGGCAAGCAGAAGATACTTCTTTATAAACATGAATAAATCTTTATTATTCAAATGCATGTTTGTGTGCAGGTCTCTGACGCAGCTGCGTGCGCTGGAGTTCAGCGAGGTGGAGTTTGTGGAGGATGAGGACGAGGCCGACAGACAGCAGAGCGATGAAGACGATCCTGTGCCGAGTCTCAGACACTCGTTACGCTCGCTGCTGCCCGACTGCATCGTGTGTTTCAGCCGCTGCATCACCATCAACAGAGACTGACGGAGAACACACAGACGCACAGAACACGGTTTCTACTGTAAAAGCATTGCATCTGTCTGTAGTGAATACTGTGAGACTCACAGGTTTTGTTGCGCTGCCTTTTTGAGTATTTAAATGACATATTGCAATAATGAAATCTATTGGGAACTTCTGAATGCATTACTGTAATATTGATCTCTAATATTACAACATAAAACAGCTATTGGTCTGAAAACTGGATCTAAAAATAACTATTGGTCCTTTATTGTCTTTATGCAAAATGTAATTTCCCGTTTTTTCTTTTTGGTCCAGAAATGTGACGTTTTTTTTATTATTTCATAATTTTAATACCCATTATGCAGTTATGCGATAGTCATGCAGTGTGACAAATTCATTTTTAAAGGGTACAAATATTCCATCCAAGTCTCGCAATTAATATTAGCTTAGAAAACTGCATGCATTATATGAGAATTGGGGATTTTAAGCTTGTAGTTGCAGTACAGTGTTGATGTAGCGCCTCACAAGACGGGTGTTTGTTTGTTGTTGTTTTATTTATATATATATATATATACACAGTGGTGGCCAAAATTATTAGAACTAGTATTTTCCGCACATTTTCTGTTCATACGTTCATTCTATGAATCGCATGTGCTCAAATCTTTGAAATGATCGTAAGATCACATTCAGGATGGTTTATGCACAACATTTTATAAATGAGGCCCTGGGCCTTCGTGGATGCTCCTTGTGGTTTTGGGAATGTGGAAGAGTTTGCTTCTTTGTGCTGTGGTGGTGAGAGTGCTGTCGGCATGGCCTGGACCTTAGTCGCTTCATGGAGAGAAATGAGCACACATTAGACAGGTCAGTGCACATTGGATCCTCTTCTCCCAACTGAGGCTTTTGTGGCCTTTACATCTCTCTCCTCTTGATGAGTTGATTGAGGACTGCTTGTCTCCAATCAGTGCTGGAGGCAGACGTTATTGCCATTGCCAGGAGTGATGCTAATTGAATGATGGTATCTCTTACCAGACCTGACCAGCCAGCAAACAGTCTTGAAAGGCCATCTGCATTTGCATTAGCTACCCTGGCCCGGTCTTTGGCATGGGCCATCCACTGGATGGGGGCATGGTCTGTACACAGTGTCAATTTTCTCTCCAGGTGGTAGTATTTTGACTCTTTCAACTCTACTTGACTACTTAAAAAAAAAAAAAATCTTTCACTTTTTCAAAATCTTCATCTTTCTCTCCTCTTGCTAGCTTGTACTTATTTGAACAATGCCTGAGACTTGGTGTTATGGGCACTTCCTCTGTCTGTTTGCCTCTTCAAGATTAATCGCTTTATGTACTCCCCAATTGTAAGTCGCTTTGGATAAAAGCGTCTGCTAAATGTAAATGTAGTAACGCAGTTCCTGGATTGCCCATTTTATAGCCAAGGCCTCCTTCTGCACTGCAGCATACTTAGCTTCTGCCGGAGTTAGCTTGTGGCTGATGTATATGACTGGGTGCTCCTTACCCTCTGAATACTGGGACAAGACAGCCCCCTCCAGGAAACTTTCTCAGGGAGCTTTTTTTATCAGGTCTGTAAGAGGGCAAGCCACATAGGAAAAATCAGGGATGAGGCATTAGTAATATCCTGCCAACCCCAAGAAGGCACACACCTGTGTTTTGGTGCGGGGTTGAGGGAAACTCTTGACCGCACTTACTTTTTCTTCTTGGGGCAGCACCAAACCTCTCCCGATGCAGAAACCATGTACCGTGCCTCTGTTAGGCCTATGTGGAATTTGTGGGGGTTGGCGTGAGTCCAGCCCTTAGTAACGTGGTAAG
This sequence comes from Gymnocypris eckloni scoliostomus, assembly GCA_027564155.1. Lineage (NCBI taxonomy): Eukaryota > Metazoa > Chordata > Actinopteri > Cypriniformes > Cyprinidae > Gymnocypris > Gymnocypris eckloni. Next base: position 32,005,411 of record CM050426.1, read on the forward strand.
TACCTCGCGTAAACAGCTGAGATGTTATTCACAGCCTTCTGAGTGGTTCACTACATCGTCCAGATAGGCCACAGCATACTGTTGATGAGGCCATCATGCGCTGAAATGTTGCTGGTGCCCCATGTAGCCCGAAGGGAAGAACCCGGTAGTTCCAGTGCCCATTGGACGTACTAAAGGCAGTCTTCTCCCGATCTTTGGTCGTAAGAGGGACCTGCCAATAGCCCTTTGTAAGGTCCAGTGTAGAGATGAGTAGAGATGAAGTGGGCCCACCCTAGCTGTTCGATCAGCTCATCTACTCAGGGCATGGGGTAACTGTTAAATGTGGACATGCTGTTGAACATCCAGAAGTCGTTACAAAACCGGAAGGTGCCATCCTTCTTTGGTACCATCACAATAGGGCTGGACCACGGGCTCTTTGTAGCTTCAAGAACTTCTAGCTTAAGCATCCTTTGTACCTCTTCCTCTATGGCTTGCCGGCAAGCTTCTGGGACCTAGTAGGGCCACTGTCGAACGACAAAACCAGGAGGGGTTCATATGTCATGAGAGATGACATTGGTCTGCCCGGGAGTTTCGGAGAACACATCGCTAAACTGAAGGACCAGAGTATTCAACTCTGTCCGCTGGGGTGCCGAAAGATGTTCTCCTAAATCTACCACAGGGATGTCATCGTTGACAAGGAGGACAGTTGGTTGGGAAGGTTCGGTTCCAACCATTGCTTTAGAAGATTGACGTGGTAGATCTGTTCGGCACGTCGGCGCCCAGGCTGCCTTAACAAGTACCTCACAGGTCCTACCTGTTCTGTCACAGTGTATGGGCCTTGCCATGAAGCAAGGAATTTACAGGAAACATTAGGAAGTAGAACTAGAACCTGGTCTTCCGGTTGGAACTCCCAAGGATGTGATGGTCTGTTGTAGACCATCTGTTGTGATGGTCGCTGCTGGATCTTCAGAAGTCGATTAAGATTGTTCATCAGCCGGGAAACAAAAGGGGTGCCTTGGTCCATCAGAATCTCTTTGGGAATGCCTACTCAACTGAAGAGTAAGACGAGTTCCCGGACGATGTTTGCTGGTTTTACGGAGGGGTACTACCTCGGGGTATCGAGTGGCATAGTCGACAATTACCAAGATGTGTTCATGTCCCCGACCAGACTTGGAAAGTGGCCCTACAAGGTCCATGCCTATCCGCTCAAAGGGCACCTCAATTATTGGCATTGGGATCAGGGGACTTGGTAGAGGTCACTGAGGAGCGGTGCATTGACAAACTGGACATCACTGACAGAACCGCCGGACATCTGCATCCATACCTGGCCAATTGAAGTGGTCCCAGAGCCGCTGGAGGGTGTTGGCTGCCCCCAGGTGCCCAGCCATTGGTTGTGAGTGGGCCAACTCCATAACTAGCTCTGTCTTGGTTTGTTGGATCACCAGTAGATGCCTTTCTTCTCCACGCCTATTCGTCACACAATATAAGAGACCATTTTGGACTACAAAATGAGGAGAGGGGTGGGGCCCGGGGAGGTGCCCTTTGCCTTAGACCACTCTGACCTGCCCCCAGCAGTGCTTCAACTGATCATCCTCCAACTGTTCTTTCTTAAAGGAACCTCCTTGCCTCACCTGCTGAAAGAGATCAGAGTACACAGTTAAGTTTTTATTCTGAGATTCACCCACTCTGTCGCTCTCAGCAACCAAGTAGACCTGACGACTGCGAACTTTTCTGGGTGGTATTCAGGTGGTGGGCTGCTAAGATGATTTTCTGTGCAGCACATATCGGTGAGAGACCCACCCTGGCAAGGATTTCGGTTTTTAAGATGGCATAATCATTTGCGGATACAGCAGACAGTGAGTTGTAGACCCGTATGGGCTCCCCTGTCAAGAGCGGGGCGAGCAGCTGAGCCCATTCAGCTTGATCACACCCCTCACGGCGAGCCACCACCTCAAACGTATGCAGATAAGCCTCCAAATCATCTTGACTGGTGAGCTTGGTCAGGAGCTGATGTGCGGTTGTTCTCGGCTCTGGGAGGGGCACTCGTGCAGCTGTCTCCGCTCGAAGGCGCACCAGCTCCTCTGCATGTCTAGCCTGGCTGACAACGAGCTGTTCCGTCAGTTGCTGCTTCCGATCTGCAACCTCTGCCAAATGTCGAACAAGGTCCTCTATGCCCGGGGGCCCAACTGCTTCAGCCGGGTGTTCATGCCTCGGGGAAGATGCCTGCATTCTCCACCAATGTAGCAGGGCAGGAAGGAGGCACAAGATGGAGGCGCTGGCGCAATAGCTTTTTTTCTAAATAAGAGTGGAAACTTAAAATACGCCATAATTTTTGCTTGTAAGAGTAATACATAATTTGGAACTGCAAAGGGTCTACTTTTATTTGTGTGCACTCAAAATATCAACAAAACATTGTGATTTCTTTTAAATAAGGAAAACAAATATGATGTGTTTTCTGTCGTCTGGGTCTTGAGCAGGATTGCTTCACAATGGTGAACTGAAACTCAGCGAATACTTGCCTCACAGACATGATAAATATATCTATAGAATGTTTTAAAATATTTTATAAAAAAAAAAAAACTGTTTCATTATGTAATCCGTGAAAGATTTCTCTCTAAAGGCGTCCAGTGAGGAGATGGCGAGATCGTCAATTCATCTTTGAGACACTGACTCACAAGACACTAGTTTATTAACAAATAATTCAAATATCTCCTTACTTTTTTTGGGGGGGGGAGCACTGTGCCAAGATAATGTTTACATGCAGTACAAATAGCCTTAAGGCAGCATTTTAGTGTCTCCTTGAAAAATAAATAACTAAATAAATAAGATTAACATCATAATACTTTAACAATAAAGTAAAAATTATGATAATAAAATAATGTTTTATTGCACGAAGGTAATTTCATCGCTGCCAAAAAATAAAGTATGTGGAATCCAACCTGTCACTCTTAATATTTAACATGAAAAACAGCAATAAAACGTAGGCTTATTGACATTTTTTTAAACTCGGCTTGCTTAAACTGAGGTGAATATAGTTCTCACTACAAGCTAAAGAGCGTAAAAGCACATTTATGGTTTATATTTGATCATAAAATTGACACAAGGCTGAGACTTTGTATTATAATAAAAGTAACAAGCACAAAGCTTATTGGGGTTATTGGGTGGCTTGGCTAAATATAATGAATGGACTTGAAAAAGTTAAATATTATTTCCAAGCATTTATACCATTAATAAAACAGTTTGTGAATAGTCACGTAACATTTATTACTTTAGAAAAATCAACAATAAGTTGAGTAAACCGAGTTGGAGCCCATAACGTTTGGGGGGGCCCGTACAAATGTTTTTGCATATGGCCCGGGGCTGATTTGCTACACCACTGGGTTCGAGTCTCGGTGTCAGCAGGGATTGTAGGTTGGGGAGGGAATGACCAGCGCTCTCTTCCACCTTCAACACCACGACCCTCCCTTTTACTCCCTCAATTCAAAATCATTGATTGGTTTGCAATTTAAAGGTGTTCTCAGTTCATCTGAATGATGCACAACACTGACGTGAACAGAACAGAAATTGTAAAGACTCACCATGCACTACATTTAACTGTGTGTGTGTGTGTGTGTGTGAGAGAGAGAGAGAAAGAGAGAGAGAGAGAGACTCTAAAGGAGCAGGAATGAGGAAGCTGCTTTTTCTCTCTTTTTACACACGTGACTCAGAACACAGAACCAGGAAACAGGAATCATGTGATTTCAGGGAAAGAGAAACTGAAGTGTAGTTGAGCTGTTGTGTGTTTGTGTCTCTGTATTCATGCAGTAAAATGGCAGAAGCCAGAGTTTCTCAGGATGAGTTCTTGTGTCCAGTGTGTCTGGATCTCCTGAAGGATCCAGTGACCATTCCCTGTGGACACAGTTACTGTAAGAGCTGTATTACAGACTGCTGGGATCAGGAGGATCAGATGAGAGTCTACAGCTGCCCTCAGTGCAGACAGACCTTCAGTCCAAGACCTGCTTTAGCTAGAAACACCATCTTGGCTGAAATGGTGGAGAAACTGAAGAAGACCAAACTCTCTGCTGACTGTGACGCTGAAGCTGGAGATGTTCAGTGTGACGTCTGTACTGGAAGAAAATACAAAGCCGTCAAGTCCTGTCTGGTGTGTCTGGAGTCTTACTGTCAAACTCATTTTGACCGTCATGAGGAGTATCATTCACGTAAACCACACAAAGTGACTGAAGCCACTGGACGACTGCAGGAGATGATCTGCCAGAAACATGAGAAGATCCTCGAAGTTTTCTGTCGTACTGACCAGAAGTTTATATGTATGCTGTGTACTATTATTGAACATAAAAACCATGATACTGTATCAGCTGCAGACCACAGGACAGAGAAACAGGTATTTAAAACTAAACACTGATTGAATATTGCTATCGTTTCATATGTCTTTATATCAACACCCATATTAACAGCTTACAGCATTCACACATCACACGACAGCGGAAATGAACAGCAGCTTCAAGAAGAGAGTTTCACTGTTTGCTGAAAATGAAACGTAAACCTTCATCGACACAATCTTTCATAAAATGGGCTTTCGTTGCACTATTCACCTGTTCTTTGATTTATAATATATGCAATAAATATATATACTTTAATCAGTCAAAATGCAGAAACACTGTCAGTCTGAAGCTCTACATCTGTGTCAGTTTCACTTTAATAATACTTACACACTTGTAGTAATTCATGTATGATGATTGTAACTGATCATGACTTCTGGAGTTTGAACCTACAGCCATTAGTTATCAGTTTAGATAAGTAATCTTTAAACTGCCTCACCCTGTGTTTACTGGATTTATCTGTTCTCTTGATGATTTAGTGCCAGTAGTTTTCTGTGAGATTCACTATCATCTGTTTGTCCTGCAGAAGCAGCTGAAGGAGACGCAGAAGACGCTCCAGCAGAGAATCCAGCAGAGAGAGAAAGATCTTCAGCAGCTGAGAGAGACTGTGGCGTCTCATAAGGTGAGTCTGGAGAAGAAGAGAAGTTTGTCTCAGTCTCAGTTCAGACTCACTGAAGCCTGAATCACTGTGTGTCCTAACAGCGCTCTGCACAGACAGCAGTGAAGGACAGTGAGAGGATCTTTACTGAGCTCATCCGCTCCATTGAGAGAAGCCGCTCTGAGCTGATACGGCTGATCAGAGATCAGGAAAAGCAAGCAGTGAGTCGAGCTGAAGGACGACTGGAGCGACTGGAGCAGGAGATCAATGATCTGAGGAGGAGAAACGCTGAGCTGGAGCAGCTTTCACACACACAGGATCACATCCAGTTCCTGCAGGTAACACAGATATATATATATATATGCCTTTATTTAACCAGGAGAGAACCTCACTGAGATTAAAAATCTCTTTTCCAGGAGTGTCCTGGCCAAGATAGGCGGCCCAGTTATACAAATACACGTACAACAAAAAACAGTACATCACAACAATAAAATATAGCATTAGAAGCATTTACAAATCATTAAATCTTTTTTCTATTGGACGCAAAAGTGTTTTAAATTTACTAAGAGACACCAACTGATTTAGCTGCAGTTTCATTTGAAGTGAGTTCCAGTCTGACGGTGCAGCATATTCAAATGCAGTTTTACCTAAATTAGTTCGTGCTGAAGGTACATAAAGATTATAAATAATTGGGAACGCAATGAATAGTTAACAACCACTTTTTGGTGAATCAAACAACAGAGATAGGATGGCAAAAAACCCAGAATAGCTTTGTAAATCAATAAATACCAATGCATTTGCCTTCAAACAGCAAGTGAAGACCAGGCAACTCTATTATATACAATGATGTGTAGAAAATTTACAATCCGTAATAAATCCTAAAGCACCATGATACACAGGTTCCAGAGAGGCAAGAAGATAAGAAGAGGCATGCTGATACACCACGTCCCCATAGTCAAGAATCGGTAAAAAAGTTCCAGACACAAGCTTCTTCCTTGCATTAAATGAAAAGCAAGACTTGTTTCTGAAATAAAATCCTAGCTGCTTCTTCAACTTTAATCGCAAATAATTAATATATGAATCAAAACGTAGTTTGTCATCAATTATGATGCCCAGATACTTGTACTCTGACACTAATGCAATCAATTTTCCTTGCAGAGTTCGGAGAACAACAGAACCATCCAAAGAATTTCTAGAGTTTGATAACCACATAAATTGTGTTTTCTCAACATTTAAGACCAACTTCAAAGTAAAAAAACCTTGCTTGAATAATATCAAACGTTGATTGTAAGTCAACCAAAGCTTGTTGTTTTGTAGGAGCAGAACAATAGATGACAGTGTCTTCGGCATAAAAGTGGAACCTTGCATTATCAATGTTAACGTCTAAACAATTTATATATATAATAAATAATAATGGCCCCAATACAGATCCTTGAGGAACTCCCGTACCCACTCCCAATAGGTCTGATTTGATACCTTCCACTTGCACGCATTGAGTTCTTCCCTTTAAATAAGTATTAAACCACGAAACTACATTGTCTGATAGACCAACACTTCTAAGCCTATCTAACAAAATATTGTGGTTCACAGTATCAAATGCCTTTGTTAAATCAATAAAAAGACATGCACAATGGTGTTTTCCATCTAGGGACCTAACAAGATCATTTAAAACTTTTAAAACAGCTGTAATGGTGCTGTGTTTTTTACGAAATCCTGATTGGTTTATAGACAAAAGTTTATGAGAGTGTAAATACTGTGTCAATTGTTTACTGATAAAACTTTCCAAAAGTTTTGACAAGATACATAACTTTGAAATAGGTCTATAGTTATCTAATAAAGTAGGCACTCCCCCTTTCAACAGAGGAACAACAAAAGCAGACTTCCAGATCTGAGGAATTTCCTTGGTTGTTAGGGAAAGATTAAACAGATATGACAATGGTTGTGAAATAATGTTAGCCGCTAATTTTAAAAACAATGGTTCAATAAGATCAGGACCTGATGATTTATTCACATCTAGATTCTGTAATGCAGAGCAGACATCAGAAGTTGTAATAGGATTAAAATGAACTCTGTTGTCCATAGATGCCGCTCTGCATTAAGAAATTCAGAATTTACAGTAGTATAATTATTAGTCTGAAACAATGACCCTGATTCAGTAAAGTGGCTATTAAAACAATTGAGCATTTGTAATTTATCCACTATTTTAATACCATCCTTTGTTATGCAATTGGGAAGAGCTGAAACAGATCTATTACCAGTCAAAAACTTTATATTTTTCCAGAACTTACTTGCATTTGCTGATTTCTTCGTTTTATCAAGAAAATACTCTGATTTAGCCTTAAAGTAGCATGCTTATTAATAATCAGAATAAAATTATCATAAAAATAATTCCAAGTACTTTCAATATCTGGGATTAACGTAATTTTTTCCCAATCAAATTGTGCAAGGTCGAATAAAAAACCTTGTATATTAAAGTGTTTCATACAGCGTTTGGTGATAATTCGTGGTTTCTGCTTAAACATTTGTATATCTCTTACTACTGCAACAACACAATGATCACTAATATCATTTGCAAATACTGAAGCTAGAGAATATTTATGAGGGGCATTTGTGAGAACAAGATCTAATAATGTGGATTTTCAGGAAACTTGAGTTAGGTCTTGTTGGTTTTCTACCAATTGAAAAAGATTATAAGTATCACAAAACGCTTTGAAACCACCAGATACTGGAAGCAACCAATTTAAATTAAAATCACCCATTAATATCAATTCTTTATAATTCAAGGAGGCCAGTGAATTCATCAAAGAGGTCAAGGTATTACTAGTAGCCGATGGAGGTCTATAACAACCTACTATAGTAAGTTGACATGTCTTTGAAGCAGACAGATTAAGAGCTAATAGTTCATGCTGTTTAGCTATCGATTCTGAAAGTAGCATGGTAGTCTCAAAGCATTCTTTAACGTAAATTCACCCCTTTTGGTCTATCCGCTCTAAAAACATTATAACCAGTGATGCTGATCTCTTTATCTAAAATAGTTTTGTTGAGCCAAGATTCAGATATTATTATAACATCCGCATTTGTATTTCTTGCCCAGATATTAACCATGTCCAATTTAGTTGGAGTGGTATAAGTTGGGGCACATCTATTATATGGACCTGGATTTGGCAGTACATTTAAGTCCACATTTAGACAGTACATTACTCTACATTTCACTTTTGATTATACCCTGTATAATTTATCTGACAAATACTTGACCTTGATTTTAGCATAAGAACTATAACGTCTAGCTGATTTACATAATTTCAGTCGACCCACATGGAGACAATAATTAATACAGTAGTTCTCTTCCTTAGTTAGAGCACACCTTATAAATCTACATATATAAAAATAAAAGGATACAACTTAAAGCAACATTGTTTAAATGGAACAATGTCTGTAGACAGTCCGCTGCGTATCCAACTGTCGACATATGCAGATGGTAAATTGCATGTTAAGGATGAATCGTAAACAGACCTACTGTCTCTGATGTGAACTTGGTTAGGCAACCAGATGAGTAGACCCACTAGGAATGTGCATGCAATTATTATGCACATTATCCTCCAAAGTCCCCAGCCGTAGAATTCAGATAAGGCCGTATGGCAGCAGTGAGTCCTCCGAGATTCTCCCACATGACCGTCAATAGACAACTCTTCAAACTTTAGCCGCCGAACTGATGAAGGCACCCCAGCTAGGCAATAGCGAGCCCTTACTAAGAGACTCGAACCAAAAGCTGTAAGGGTGCAATGCCGCCGTCACTGATGCTCAATCCGTGGACACCCGCAACAAAACACGGATCTCAGTCAGAGGTGCGATGCCGCCGTCACGGTTGTCAATCCGCGGACAGATCTAGAAGAACAGGGTCATAGTGGACTTGAGCAGATCCTGCAGGTAACAGATCTAGAAGAACAGGGTCATAGTGGACTTGAGCAGATCCTGCAGGTAACACAGATCTAGAAGAACAGGGTCATAGTGGACTTGAGCAGATTCCTGCAGGTAACACAGATCTAGAAGAACAGGGTCATAGTGGACTTGAGCAGATCCTGCAGGTAACACAGATCTAGAAGAACAGGGTCATAGTGGACTTGAGCAGATCCTGCAGGTAACACAGATCTAGAAGAACAGTCATAGTGGACTTGAGCAGATCCTGCAGGTAACACAGATCTAGAAGAACAGGGTCATAGTGGACTTGAACAGATCCTGCAGGTAACACAGATCTAGAAGAACAGGGTCATAGTGGACTTGAGCAGATCCTGCAGGTAACACAGATCTAGAAGAACAGGGTCATAGTGGACTTGAGCAGATCCTGCAGGTAACACAGATCTAGAAGAACAGGTCATAGTGGACTTGAGCAGATCCTGCAGGTAACACAGATCTAGAAGAACAGGGTCATAGTGGACTTGAGCAGATCCTGCAGGTAACACAGATCTAGAAGAACAGGGTCATAGTGTACTTGAGCAGATCCTGCAGGTAACACAGATCTAGAAGAACAGGGTCATAGTGGACTTGAGCAGATCCTGCAGGTAACACAGATCTAGAAGAACAGGGTCATAGTGTACTTGAGCAGATCCTGCAAGTAACACAGATCTAGAAGAACAGTGTCATAGTGTACTTGAGCAGATCCTGCAGGTAACACAGATCTAGAAGAACATGGTCATTGTGAACTTGAACAGATCCTGCAGGTAACACAGATCTAGAAGAACAGGGTCATAGTGGACTTGAGCAGATCCTGCAGGTAACAGAGATCTAGAAGAACAGGGTCATAGTGGACTTGAGCAGAACATGCAGGTAACAGAGATCTAGAAGAACAGGGTCATAGTGGACTTGAGCAGATCCTGCAGGTAACAGAGATCTAGAAGAACAGGGCCATAGTGGACTTGAGCAGATCCTGCAGGTAACAGATCTACAGGCGAGTGCAAAAAACAGTCAAAGTCTCAGATCTAACACAGAGGGCAGTGGACTGGAGATCCTGCAGGTAAATCTCTAGGAACATTTCTGAGTTTTCAGAAGATCTAGAACACAGATCAAACACCACAGCACAGATCTGAAGAACACTCATAGTGCAGATCCTGCAGGATGATCTGAACATGACTCTGAGACAGTCTCTCAACACTGAACAGGCATGATGATCTCTTTCTCGTCTAGAGGATCAAGAACATCATCAGCTGAAAGACAAACTGGAGGATTTCTGCAGAGCTCAAGAAGATCTCAGACAGAGTAAAGTCCTGGATTCATCTGCTCTCCATCATCATCTCATATGGAGAACATCATAGAAATGTGTTAGTAATGGATGCAGGATCACAATCACACTGTTCATGTCTGTTGATTTCCACAGTCATTCACCAACATTGTTCCCAAGACCAGGAGCACTTCCTCGATGTAAGTCAGTAAGAAACCAGCAGAAAACTCACTGAGTGTGTTCATGTTCTTCTGTAGAAGGAGAAAGAAGAGTTTTATAACTGATGTAAATGACACCCTCCACTAAATATTTTTCTGATCAACTAATAGTCATTAATTATATTAATTAACCATGAGTAATAATTGAGCCTTAATTGCCTCTATCAGTGCTAGCGCATATGCAGTTTCAATAATGACACCCCACAAGTCATTTTAAACAATATCTCAATGAACACAAAATTTTAAATTTTGACAGACTAAGTTTATATAACATCTGTTTAACTTATAACATGAAAGTAAGGTTAATAATATAACAGGAACAACATTTTCAGTTTACTCAAATTGATGCAAAATGAGTACACCCACTGAAAGTCTCTGACAAAGCTAAATTTTAGATACAAATGTCTAATTTAACAAGAATTCAACCACAGGTGAGTCTAATTATTCATTACACAGGTGACAGTTGACTATAAAAGTGATTAGAAAACACTTCCCATTTCAGTACATGGCACATGGAAGAGAAATGTCACAAGACCTGAGAAAGAAAATAATTTCTTTATACAAGAAGGTGAAGGCTACAAGAAGATCAGCAAAGCTTTACTTATCAGTCAGAATACTGTAGCAAAAGTGGTACAAACATTTAAAAAGCTGTAACTGCAACCATCTCACAGAGATCCAACGTCACGTTAACACCTCGTCAGGGCGTCTTCTGATGAGAAGGGTTGAAGAAAATCGACATAGTTCACTGCAGTTATCTAAGAAGTAGAAAGCCAAACTGTGTGACTATTTGTGACACAATCTGATACACTGCAGAGGAATGGCATGCATGGGTGCCATCTATGAGAAGCCTCCTAAAGCCCAGACACAAAAAGCCGCCTAGAGTTTGCCAGGGCCCATGCTGACAAAGATGAAGACTACTGGGACTCTACTCTGGAGTGATGAGACCAAGATAAATGTTTTTGGAACTGATGGCTTCAAAACCGTATGGCGTAAAGGTGAGAATACAAAGAAAAATGCATGGTGCCTACAGTGAAACATGGTGGTGGCAGTGTCCTTATGTGGGCTGCATGAGTGCTGCTGGTGTCATTTCATTGATGGCATCATGAATTCACAAATGTACTGCTCTATACTGAAAGAGACTTCCATCACTATGCCTTGGTCGTGCACTTTTCCAACATGACAATGATCCTAAACACACATCTAAGGCCACTGTTGGATTTCTGAAGAAGAACAGGGTGAAAGTGATTCAGTAGTATGTCTCCTGATCTGAACAATCGAACACCTAGAATTCTGAAGAGACAAGTTGAGCATCACTCTCCATCCAGCATCCAATCTCTAAAAGAGGTCATTTTAAGCATTTTAAGTTAAATGCAAATGATCGCACCGGTCATGCAGTGAGCTACTGTCCAGCTTCCACTCTCCACACTAGAATAGCGCACTTTTATAGGTTAACATTAGATTGAGTGGCCATGTAATGATGCTACTATGTTTCAGATAATAAGACATATTTGATATGTCGCGATACTGATGTCACACCAGTCGTTCTGATGATGATGATCCACTTCAAATCCAACAAGCTAATTTTGAACCATTCATATAGAACCATTTACTTCACTCCTGAATGAATCAAATCAATTAATAAATGACTTAATCATTAAGACATTTACCACCACCTACTGGCAGTTTTATTTTAATATTTAGAGTATCATTTCATTAAAAATAATTTCATATTTCCATAGTAATAATAATAAAATAAAGTATTAAAGGTATAGATCACCCACGGAAAATGAACATTGTGTCATCATTTATTCACTCTCATGGTCCAAAAGAGTAAATGTGATAAATTTGATCAAACTAAATATTTATTGCTGAAGATACTTTTGTAATGTCTGTTTGATACTTTACAGCAATGACTTTAAATTATATTTTGGGAGTAATTTCTCAGTCAAAGATTAATCACCACATGTAATTAATGAGATTAAAATTTAAATAACACCAGCCCTAATTTTTACCTTTTATGGGCATTTTTTTTTGATATATTAAAAGTTGAATATTGATATTTAATTATATAAAATGAAAGATCATTTAAATGTGAAATTAAAAGCAGGTGGCAGCAGGTCAGTGTTAATAAGTGAATAATTGAACAATCATTTAAAGATTGATTGATTCAGGATCACCGTCATGTTGCTCAGAGACACAAAACAGTGCTGTGACTGTGTTTAGAATTATGTTTGTTGGCGAATTAGTGATATGGTGTCTAAAACATAAGTCTTTTAATATTAACTTCTTGTTTTGAACTGTTGTAATCTATAAATCATGCTAATTTTTAGAGAACAAAAAACTTTTGTGAGATATTAACTATGAAAATATATACATTTCTTCCCCATATCTTGAATTTTGTGATCATTCTTAATGTTTTTAATAATGAATCATGCAGTGAAAGAACACACTTCATACTCAATAATGTCAAATCACATCGTTAAAACAACAATTAGGATATTATCACAGATGATATATATAACACCTAGTCCTGACCGATGTGTAATTAACACAGACCAGCTGTTAATGACCTGTCTAAGCTGCAGCTGATTAGTGTATTGTCAAATTATATCTATTATTTTTTGATTAATCATTATCTATTATATATTATGTTTAAATATCAGTTGATGAATACTTTACTAATCAATAAATAATAACAGAATGTTATTAATCTTTTGTTCAAACCTCATAATTAATACTTTACAAATAACAATAAAAGACAAATATAAATAATAATAACAAAAGATAACAAATAAATAATCAACATAAATAAATAAGAATAATAACAATAAAATAAGAATAATAACAATATATAAAAAGAATACATAACAATAAATAAAATAATATAGATAAATAATATAAATTAAATATAATAATAATAAATAACATATAATATAAAATTAAATAATAATAATAAATAAAAAAATATAAAAATAAGAATATAATAATAAATATAAATAATATAAAATAAGATAAATATAATAATAAAAATAAATAATAAATAATAAAAAAGATAAATAACATATAAATAAAATAATAAATAAAAATATAAAATAAATAGATAAATAATAACAATAAATAATAAAATATAAATAAAAATATAATAACAATAAATAACAATAATAAATAAGATAAATAATAATAATAATAAATAAAATATAAAATAAATATAATAATAAAAAATAATAATAATAAGAATATATAATAATAATAACTATAAATAAATAAATAAATAAAAAGAGAATAACATAATAAATAATAAAAATATATAAATAATAATACATATAAATAATAATAAAATATAAGAATAAAGAGATAAATATAAAATAATATAAATAAGAGAAAAATATACAGATATAAATAATAAAAATAAATAATAATATAACATATAATAATAAAATAAAAAATAGAATAAAATAATAAATAAATATAAATAAAAAATATAAAAATAATAAGATAAAAATATAATATAAATAAATATAAAATAAATATATAAATAAATAAATAAATAAAATAATAAATAGAGAAAAAATAAATAATAATAAAGAAAATAAAAAAAGAGAAAGAAAGAAAGAATATAATACATAATAAAAAATAAAAGAAAATAGATCTGAATATAATAATAATAAAAAAGAAAAATATGATCATAACAATAAATATAAAAATAGAGAAATGGAAGAAAATAAATGGATAATGATCAAGAGAGAAAATACATAACAATAACATAGAGAATCATCAAATAAGTTTGTGGATCAAAAAGGAAAAATAAAATGAAATAAGTAGAAAAGATCATCAGTGAAACTGTGATGAATACAGAGAGAAAAATATAACATACAAATAAATAAAATAGGAAAAAGAAATAATATACATAATAAGAATAAAAAGAAAAATATTTAAAAACAAATAAAAATAAAAAGAGAAAATAAATAAATAAATGAGAAATAGAAGAAATATATATATTATATAACAATAAACAACTCATTTATATTACCTTTTAATGTATAGGCCTACTATTAATATGGTTTTAATAAAATATTATAAATATATAAATAAGTATCAATTAAGAAAGATATACTTAATACAAATAAATAATAATAAAGAGAGAAAATAATAACAAATAAGTGAGATTAGAATATCATACAGTAAAGATTATAAAGATAGATGTTTATTATTCATATAAAAATAATAATAGGTCAACTATGAATAACTATCAATGATCTAAAGAGAGTTGAAACATGTTAAAATCTAATTGTTTCTATATTAAATAATGAGAGAAAAGGCATAAAAATAATAATAATTTTCTAAAATTTCAAATTTGGTTTTAAGAGATTAAAAATATAATATTTTCATTTTCTTAGAGAGAAATTTAATATATTCTAATACTGAGAAATCAAGTCTTTATTTAAAAAATATTAGTTTAATTAAAAAAAGACTATGATAAAACTTCAACTGTATTGTTAAAGAAAAAACTAAAACTTCGGTACAAACATATCAGAATGATCACTACTATACAAAAAACTGAAGAAAATGAACGTGCGTTAAAATTCCTGCCGCTGAAGATGCCGCGTGGTATTCAGACGCGTCTGCTCTCCACCGAAATCAATGGGAAGGATTGCATGCAAACTTGGATTTCGGCGTATGCATTACACGCAATTGGAAAGAGTAAACTCGTGTTATTAATACGCAGATTGATGAGAGCGGGTTGATTTTTCATGTGTTTATGTACCAGTCACACTGAATCATGTTCATGCACTTGTTTATTTCAGGTTTAACGGCAATCACATGTTGTGTCGTAATTTATACCAGTATGTCAAAACATTAATAAAAAAATCACATTTACTCATCCCTCAATTACAGTCCACCTTGAACTACAGTTGAGGAATCTACAATTTACTAAGACAAAAGGATAATATTAACTTCATAGCAAAGGAAATCATTTTTCATTCATCCAACATTAAATTAAATCATATATTGATTTATAATAATAATGAAACATTACAAAAACAAACAGAGGCACAATGGTAGTTCAGGAAGTCACTGTTTCCATAGCAACAGATTCATAAAAACATAACAAAACCAAGGTTGCTGGGAAAGTTGCGGGTCACTGTTGTGAAATGGGACCGGGTTCAGACTGGGTTCTTGACTCCCATTATCGACGTACTTATGCCCATTTAAACTGGTTTAAACATCAACATGTTTCTGTTAAAAGACAATATTCAACATGTCATCTGAAATGCATTTCATCTTATTAAAAAAAAGGAAATTAATGCATGCAAGTATGGTTTCGAGATGCACTTTAAAAGATAAAATCCACATTTGTGTATTTGTGTATTGTGCTTACTTTTGTGTTCCTTAGTGAAGGTGATGTGCGAGTACACAAGACTGCCAGCAATGCTATGGGGGAGAGAGTAAGAAAAGCTATATTTATAGAGCAGCTGACCTTTTTTTATTTTCTTCTAAATTTAGCTTTTATTTACCTTGCAGTAGGCTAATTTAATGTTTTCTCTTCTAAATTCTTGTTTTCTGAGAAAACCCAAATATGTCACTGCATCTTAATAATCCGGACATGATGAGGAAGTGACATCACATTTTAGGGTGTCGTGTACAGTATTTCAATAAGAGTGTCCCAGTAACGCCGTTTTAAAATGAACCGGTTTACCTGATGTTCAGGCCGATAAAGTTCACCCACGTAAAGAAGAGACCTTGGTTTCTGTCCCAAAGCCCAGTATTGTGAGCGTTATGTCGCTGTCGTTTCGACAGACTCTTGCGGGTTGGGACGGGGTCATATCAGCGACTAGTCGACTTCGACTCGACTTTCATCACACAAGTCGACTTTAAAAAATCAGAAGTCATTCCCCTAGTGTGTGCGAGAGAGTGTGTGTGTGAATGTGCAAAGTAGAGAGTGTGTGTGCGAGAGAGTATTTGTGTGTGTGTGTGTGTGTGTGTGTGTGTGTGTGCGAGAGAGTGTTATATGTGTGAGAGAGTGAGTCTTTACCACATTGAGAATGCTGTATAGACAATTTATGTGTATGTATGATCTGCATTGTGTTGAATTTATTGATTTGTATTGGACAAATAAAACAATTCTTTGAATTTTAGTATTCCCATTCATTTCCTATGGGTGCCTATTTTTGGGCACCAATGACAAATTAAGGAGTTTTATTTTTTCAACCACTTAATTTGTTGAATCGAGTCCTCTTATTTTGTATGTGTTCCGGTGGCAAACTTATGAAAAGTAGCCAAGTCTTGAACCTCTCAGATTAAGGAAACTATGAAAAAAATCAAATATTAATTTCTGAGTGTAAACAGCTTCAGTGATTATTATGGGAGTTTTTGAGAGTTCTTTGGAGGTAAACATTCGTTACTCTCTTTTAAGCATAGGCTAATTAGTAACTTACAATGTTTTATTAAATTCACATTAAAGTCATGCATATTAAAAATATTTTATGGTAACACCCATGTCTGGTACGTAAGTAAAAAGACTTAATAGATTACACGATTAGGCTACTTCGCCCATCAACTAACATAATCTATAAAGGTGCAAAATACATTCAATCATATTTGAGAATCAAGATACTTCATGATATATTTTGGGAATATTTAGACTAAAAATTCATAAGCTTCGTTATACAGTGGTATTGTGGCTGCTGTGTGTCACATGTCATGCATGAGAACATGAAAACCCCCCCAAAGTGATCCGTACCGTACCGTGCCGTACCATGCAGTGGAAAAGCACCATATGATGTCACTTTGTAGGCGCAAACCCGGAAGGGAGTTAGTATTTTAGCACTTCCGGTTCCATCGTCAATGGGTTTTTTGAACGGGATTTGGGTTAAATCTCTTAAATAAGGTCCGTGGTTCACACAAGTTCACGATACTTTTATTTAAGTTAAAAAAGACCATTGCTAAGGCGCTGTCGGAGACATTCAACGGCATCACGCTGAACAGTTTATCAATTTACAGTATTTTCCAGATCAATTTTATAATAGTTTTTTGTGCTTTGTCCCGAAACGCGACACAAGGCTTCGGATGGAAGATGCTCGTTTAATGATGCGGGGATGCTGGGTTCGTACCATAAGGCGAACTCATATCACGATTATTACATGTAAACAACACCACATTTACCGGCTGTACGTGGTGAAACTTTAATGAAGCATAGTGCTCAAAACCACGTTAAGATGAAATGTTTACGGCCACGTGAAGCTGTAATAGATTGAGGATTTCCTAGAAGCAAGGATGAAATAAATCATCAAAATGAGCTGAAATGTGGTGCTTAATCTTACCATATCCAAAAACTTGCTCACGCTGCTGTTATTGACCAGATTAAATACTCGGGGATACGTTTTTAATTCACATTTTCATATTAATCAGGGAGTTATTGTGTACAGAAACACGTGCCATTCCGTTATGATCATTTAATTTATTCTATTTATTACTAATGTCTTATTTCAGTTTTAGTTTGGCTCTAGTTTTTTATATGAAACGTAAATTAAAATTAATATACAGAGTAAATAATTTTCACTGAACACGTTAAAAATAAGTGTTTTTTTATTGCATATGAACATATATATCAACAACAAGAGAAATACAACTTTGCATATAAATGCCATCAGTACACAAAATTACAAATATAAAATAATTTTAGAAGTCCTTTTCTATCCCATAATCATCAACATATATCATTTTATCAGCTTTATTATGTTTTCTTATAATGAAATTCTCGACATCAACCCAAAATATCTTTATATAAATGCAATTTATTTTTATTTTCATTAGTACAGTATTCACAGGAGTCATCGATATTCAATTCAAAACGTTCCAATACATAAATTCTATGCAATATTTAATATGAAACGTCCCTTTACGTTGTTATGATCAACCGTTCTCTCCGAGCATTACGCCAATTTAAGTCTCCAAATATTGATGAGCAACAAAAATCTAGCTGGAGGATATGTAACATAATTTACTAAACGTAATAATATATTTATTTGGTATGTTGTTTTGTCAAATATTAATATTTCCAATACAAATGTAATTAGTTATATAGGGTTTTCATTAGTCATTTTAAGAATGGATTTTTAATTTGTCAAGATAATCATCACTATTCATCAATCAAATATTATTTTAATTTAACAAAAAGTGATTTATGTTTATCTAAAATATCTCTTATTCCAGATTTAAGAGGAAAAGTTGTGTTTATAGGTTTATAATTATTTAAAAAAATTTAATGGAAAAGTCATGGATTTACTCAGATTCATACTTAATCTGATAGATATAGATTCATCTTTTAGAAAGAGTGTTGTATCATCTGCACATTAACATTATTTTCCCATAGTTGTAATACCTTGAAAATATCCTTTAATGAGACGAAGAGCTAATAATTGGGTTGCTAACAGAAAAAGGACACGCTTGTCTTATTCCTCTGCCAATTTCAATCCTTGAGTCGATATTACAGAACAGTTAACGGCTTTTAAAAACGTATTAAAAATAAGTTTTGAGAAAGTTGTCGCTCGTGACGTTGAAGGCGAGCGACCGTGGTGCTGTAGTTCTTTTATAGCCGGAGTTATGTTAGGGGATTCGAGACTTAACCAAACGTAAAGCTTTATTTCTTTTCTGTAAATCAAAAAACAGAGATGTCTATTTTTTGCAGGAATCACATTCAAATTTAAAAGATGAATATTTTTGGTCAAATCAATGGGGAAGCAAAATGGTATATAGTCATTGTTCTAATAACTCTGCTGGGGTTATGACTTTATTTAATCCGCACTGTACTTGAATCGTATTGTTCAAGTGAAGGCAGGTGGCTAATAACTGTTATTCAGTTTGGAGAAAGCATTGTTGCTCTTACAAATGTCTATGGCTTTAATAAATCCAATACTTTTCTTTTTTCAGATTTAAAGGTTAAATATCCATCATCATCATTAATCATGGGTGGGGATTTTAATGAGGCTCCTGACTCTTATGATAGATTTTTTCCTAGATATGGCAATATTACCTCTAATAAATAATAATCAACGATTTATGTTCCAATCTTTCATTGGTAGATGTTTACAGATTTCTACATGATGACATTTCCTCTTTTACTTGGTTCAAATCGGACTTAACACAAAAGTCACGTATAGATTTTTGGTTGATATCTGATAGTTTGCTTTCTTTTGTTAGGTCTTGTAATATCTCTACTGCGCCACTAACTGATCACGCAGGTATTAGACATTTTGAATGTTACTTGTAGTTCCCTAAGCAAACCAGGATATTGGAAATTAAATACTTAGAATTCTGATTATTGTTTGGGGATTAGAGGTATAATTGATTCTTTTCAAAAAAATAATACTAATTCTTATACCTTAAATTGGGAATTGTGTAAATTTGAGTGTCGTAATTTCTCAATAAAATTTAGTAAAGAATTGTCCAAATCAAAGGGATTACAATATGAGTCATTATTAAAAGAAATTAACCATATTACGTGTATCACCTCTCCAACTGATGCAGAGAAAGAACATTTATATTTGTTAAGAGAACAACTCAACACGTTTTATGTGGAAAAGGCTAAAGGGGCCTTTGCTCGATCTAGAGAAGATGGGGAAAAAAACTCTGCATACTTTTTTAATTTAGAAAAGAAACGAAGACGATATAAGAGAAGTTATTTGAAATGTGTTTAATGAATGTGCTATACATGGAGAACTTACAGAATCAATGAAGCAGGGAGTAATTACTCTGCTTGCAAAACCTAATAAAGATATTTTGCACTTAAATCACGCTGCTTAATTCGGATTACAAATTATTAGCATCTTTATATGCCAATAGATTAAAACCATGTTTGGAGGAAATGGTATCTGGATTTATGAAGGGGAGAAATATCTCAAACAATATCAGACTGGTGTTAGACCTCTTAGATTACTCAGATTTAGTAAACGAGGAAGCTCTAATTTTGTTTTTAGACTTTTACAAGGCTTTTGACACTGTTGAGCACAATTAATATCATACCCTTAATTATTTTGGTTTTGGCCCAACCTTTAAAAATATGATGCATACATTTTATAATAATATTTCAAGCAGTGTTTCTTTATCCAGTGGTACATCTTCTCGTTTTATTGTCCGAAGAGGGATTAGACAGGGGTGCCCTATTTCCCCATTTTTATTTTTATTAGTAGCAGAAACTTTAAATCTTTATACTTTACATTGCTCCCAAATTAAAGGAATCGAGTTGAGAATGTACATTTCCTGAAGAAAATGTGAGTGGAGCTTGCAGTGGCAAAACTCGGCGCTGGGCAGATACTAGTGACTAGCATGTTTGCTAGCATATTTTTAGCATGATTAGCATGTTTTGCTAGCATGTTGCTAGCATGATTGTAACATGATTAGCATGTTGCTAGCATGATTAGCATGTTTAGCATGTTGCTAGCATGATTATCATGTTGCTAGCATGATTTTAAAATGATTAGCATGTTGCTAGCATGATTAGCATTTTGCTAGCATGATTAGCATGTTGCTAGCATTTTGCTAGCATTATCCTAGCATGTCGCTATCATGTTGCTAGCATGATTAGCAAGTGACTAGCATGTTGCTAGCATGATTAGCATGTGACTAGCATGTTGCTAGCATGATTAGCATGTTGCTAGCATGTTGCTAGCATGATTAACATGTTGCTAGCATGATTTTAACATGATTAGCATGTTGCTAGCATGATTAGCATTTTGCTAGCATGATTAGCATGTTGCTAGCATGTTGCTTGCATGATTCTAGCATGTCGCTAGCATGTTTGCTAGCATGATTAGCATGTTTTGCTAGCATGTTGCTAGCATGATTAGCATGATTAGCATGTTGCTAGCATGATTAGAATGTTGCTAGCATGTTGCATGATTATCATGATTATCATGTTTTAGTTATGATTATTAGGGTTAGCATGTTGTTAGATGATTAGCATTAACATGATTAGCATGTTGCTAGCATGATGCTAGCATGATTAGCATGTAGCATGTTGCAGCATGATTCTAGCATGTATAGCATGTTTGGAAGCATGATTAGCATGTTTTGCTAGCATGTTGCTAGCATGATTAACATGATTAGCATGTTGCTAGCATGATTAGCATGTTGATGTTGCTAACATGATTATCATGTTGCTAGCATGATTTTAAAATGATTAGCATGATGCTAGCATGATGCTAGCATGATTAGCATGTTGCTAGCATGTTGCTAGAATGATTAGCATGTTGCTAGCATGTTGCTAGCATGATTAGCATGTTGCTAGCATGTTGCTAGCATGAGATATAGCTCTTGCTAGACGGTTGCTAGGGTACACTGTTTGGTTGCTAGGGAGTGGCTTGTCAGCTGCCAATGATGATCCCCCAAAGGCTGCTTGCCATTATACATGAAATAAACATACCCCCATATCTCTATTACATTCAGATTTGAAGATACACATCTTTGGGTTTGGGTTGCTAGGGTCATCAATAATGGTTGCTAGGGTGTGGCTAGGAAGTGCCAGTGATGGTTCATGATTGGTTGTTTGCCGTCCTGAGTCTAAAACACCCACCCCGTGTCTCTACGATACTGTGATCTAAAGATATCCATCTTGCCCTTTAGAATGGCAGTTTATGGGATCAGTTGCTAGGGTGCTCTAAATGGTTGCTAGGAGTGGCTTGGCAGCTAGCAATCACGATACTCAAAGGCTTCTTGTCTTTATGAATGATATAAACCAACTCCACGCCTCTGTGACATTCAGAATGGAAGATATTCCTCTGTGAACTTCACTTTAACTATAGCCGATGACACTTGTTTATTTCTTAAAAACAAGTCCCTGTTATTTTGGAGGCTCTTAAGCTGTTTTCTGATGCCTCAGGTTTATCAGTCAATAAAAGGGAAATCATGAGTTAATGCTTTGTACTGTTAACAATGTTTTTAAATGAACTGGATCAAGCACTGTCTTTGTGAGAATAATTTTCCATGGTTCTCTATCCCCAATATTATTTTTTAAAAATGCGGTGGCCTTCATTTTCTACTCGCCTGTGACTTTAAATGTAATAAGCTCCCCGTTAAGTTGTCTAACTATTATAAACAAGCTTTGGATGCATGGAAATTAATCTATAAACACAATTTCTCTCCCCATTCATGTGTCATTTGGAACAATCAATATATATTATTCAAAAACAAGACCATTTTTTGGAGTGACTGCTGGTTTAATAAAGGTTTAATCTTTGTCACAGATTTATTAAACCAGTCAGGTGATCTATATAATCACACTGAACTTATTAATAACAGTGGATTACATGTATCTTCCAGTAGAAAAATAATTAACTGTATTTCCCCCAAATTACTCCACCTTATTAACATTGAAAAGATGTATACGTCTGTAATTGGTTCTCTTCCAGATCTTGCAGTTGGGGGTCTTTCTATAAAGGATAAAAAATGTAATAACTTTTATATTAGGAACATTTTAACCAGAGAAAACAGTATTCCTCCTAAGTGTAACGGATGTATGCCAGTAAGGGCTGTGTGTAAACCTCACTCCCCTGACCTCAAAAGAGGTGCTCTAGCGACTGACGCTAGAGGCTGTAGCCTGGCGTTCCTTGTTAGAGCGCCCGCCTCGCGCCAGAGTCCCGGGTTCGCGACCCGCTCGGTGAGCTGGTGCGGACCCGTGTCGGGGGGCTTACATTGGTGCCGTGACCCGGGTGGGAGTGAGGTTTAGGGGGGTGAGTGTAACGGATGTATGCCAGTAAGGGCTGTGTGTAAACCTCACTCTCCTGACCTCAAATGTGTATTGACGCTAGAGGCTGTAGCCTTTGGCGTTCCTTGTTAGAGCGCCCGCCTCCCGCGCCGGAGTCCCGGGTTCGCGACCCGCTCGGTGAGCTGGTGCGGACCCGTGTCGGGGGTTACATTGGTGCCGTGACCCGGGTGGGAGTGAGGTTTAGGGGGGTGAGTGTAACGGATGTATGCCAGTAAGGGCTGTGAGTAAACCTCACTCCCCTGACCTCAAAAGAGGCGCTCTAGCGACTGACGCTAGCGGCTGTAGCCTTTGGCGTTCCTTGTTTAGAGTGCCCGCCTCCCGCGCCGGAGTCCCGGGTTCGCGACCCGCTCGGTGAGCTGGTGTGGACCCGTGTCGGGGGGGTTACATAAGGCAATGATGAAGCGGAAACAGATGCATTTATTTCAGAATCCGTGGTCAGATGTGAATAAATACGTCATTCCTAATAAAGTCAAAGAAACTCATTTCAAAATAATTCATAGATTTGACCCATGTAATGAGTTTATCGGTAAATTCAAAGAAGGATTCTCGCCCTTATGTTGTTTCTGTAAAAAGGAGACGGAAACTATTTTTCATTTATTTTTCAGTTGTAATTATACTAAACTATTTTGGTCCCAAATGTCTTTCTTTATTTTTGAATTGTTTTATACATTTATTGATATAAATGATATAATGGTCTTGTTTTTGGATTGTGATACTGGTCTAGTAGAAATGGACAATATAATTAACATTTGTATTTTATTTGGGAAGTATCATATACACAAAGCGAAATGTATGTTAAATGTAC
>CM050426.1:32034367-32036867 GCA_027564155.1 Gymnocypris eckloni scoliostomus
CTTCACAGTGTCTTGTACAGATAGAGATGTATAGATAGAGATGTATAGAATGAGATGAGCTCAGCTGCAGAAATATAGAGATTTGTAGATATTTGGCTTTTCTGTGTTTTTATAAAGGAATTAAACACGAATTTTCAAGTCTGTATTGTCTTTGTATTTTTATTTCCTTTGTTTTATGGTCTTTTCTACAGGAATTTGATGCCAAGCATATGTACACAATTATGGAAGCACATTTACACCACACAAGAAAAATCATGCTCTAATAAATCAGAATTATGACATATAATATTTAAATATATAAGATTGCATATTATTATTTACAAGACAAGTCCTTGTAATTGTCAAAAAAAGGCTGAATAATGAGATTACAAAGTCATTTTTATGTCAATTATTATTTTATATCATTTTTACTATCGTTTTATTTCATAATTCATAAACTTTTTGTCCTAATTGTAACATTCCACCATAATTTCATAAAATAAATTACTCTATTTTTATCTCAGAATTCCGATGTAACAAAATCATATTTTGTTCTCTTATACAATAACGTTAATATGCATAATTGTATGTAGAGTACATGTTTAAATTTCATCTAAATATCTTATATTTTAATTGTTGATTAAATCATATGATTAGAAAATATGAAGAGTTTATTCGCAAAAACAGATTACTTGTCATTTTAAAAATATATTTTTATTGAGTTATGGTTTTATTGTGTAAGCTGTATTTTTTTGTTGTCATTTTTAACTTAATTTAAATCCCCCAACTGCGGTTTGATTGAGATTAATTGGAATGCACACTGAAAAAAAAAAAATTTTGTATAAATTGTTAAAAACGGAGTTATCTGTTTTTGCAAATTCACTTTTCATATCTTTATCGTTGTTGTTTTGGTCAAAGCGCATGCGCGAGTCTCCTGGGCCAGAATGATTGACACATCCCTTGGCCAATGAGCGTCCGTGTCAACGGGCCAATCAGCGGGGAGTGTTTTGAGCGTCTCGGCCAATAGAAATGCAGCTGGTTCTCATTTTAAATCCTGGCGGTTGGAAAAGAGCGAAACGGAAGAGCTGAGCAGAAACACAGACACAATAACTTAATAATCATCATGCAGGTATAATAAACAATTATTAATCATCTCATTTAAACGTAATTGCGTATATAAGTGTGTTTAGGAGATGTTAGGGTGACTAATCTAAC
The DNA here is from genome assembly GCA_027564155.1 of Gymnocypris eckloni scoliostomus. Lineage (NCBI taxonomy): Eukaryota > Metazoa > Chordata > Actinopteri > Cypriniformes > Cyprinidae > Gymnocypris > Gymnocypris eckloni. The sequence continues at coordinate 32,035,562 of CM050426.1, forward strand.
GTTATATCAAGTAAAGTCTTTCCTGTCGTTGTCCCGCTTCGAGACCGAGTGCTAAATCCACTCAGACGTTAGCTATAATGTATTAGAGATATGTTTTATTAATGTAAGTGCTTTATTAATCAGTGTATGTTGAGTTTGACACGTGTTTGTGTTTTTATCAGAATAAAGAGAACAGGAACCCAGAGCTCTGCAAACACAGGTAAGTTAACGTAAAGCTAGCGTTAGCGTCTCATTTCTCTCTCGTTCACTACATAGTGCGCTTCGTAGGGATCATATGTGTGTGTGCTGATTATTGTGTGTGTGTGTGCTTCAGGTTCCTCTCAGAGTCAATATGAATCCAGACACACACGCTGTTACAGGTAACTCCTCTAGAACAACAAACTAATACTCTTATAACGTTACAGAGCTCGGTAGATTACTTACAAATTGTAATCAGTTACAATTACAAAAGTAACGGATTGCATTACACACTTTAGGTAATATCTCGTTTTTCACATTGAGATAAACAGGACAATCTTGTACCATATTGATATGAAAATATATTCAGTTTGTCAATGAAGTGCATTAATTATATGCCAAATTTTTCCAATCTGATTTTGTGAAGGAACTGCATGAGATTAATTAAAAGCTAATTAATTAAATAACAACAAATCGTTCTAAAATTATACAATTACTGAAATAAATATGTATTATATTTGTTAACCTGCATGTCATGTGACCATAACATCATCAGAGAACCATACAAATGTGATGCTACTTTATTAAAATAAAAATATATTAGGTGAAAAAACATAACTGTATTGTGCATTTTAATGTGTTTGAAAGACAAATGCCTTCCAAAGTAATACATGCTGCTAATATAACCATCTTGAGTGATAATCAATAAATGATTGCTGTTGTGTAAATATGTAATCCATAAAGCACCTGTAGTCTGAGTATATTTAAGTGTAATTTACTCTAGTTACAAGCACACATTAAATGTAATCCGTCTGGTAATATAAGCTGTTGGAGGTTGAAAGCGCCTCAGTATGATTGTGTTCTGTATGATCCTCGTCAGAGGAGCTGAACTCGTAGTGCTCTTATAGACGTGATCTCAGACTCCATGTATTGCATGGTTTTCTGTAAACGCTGCTGTGATTGATTGATTGATTCAGCCTCTGGTCTTCTTTCAGGTCCTGGAAGAGTCCCGGTGAAGTCAAACGCAAAGTGAGTCTGGCGTAAGAATCTGATTTAAGCCACTTTGATTTCTTTTCATCGTGTTTTTACGATCATGTGAATCCAGTAAGTGATTAATGTCTCGTTGTCC
>CM050426.1:32041867-32051867 GCA_027564155.1 Gymnocypris eckloni scoliostomus
TCTTTGCTTGGCGTGAATGGACCTTGATTTAGGAAATTAAGCTTTCTAAAGAAGATTGTCCATTTAAAAACAAAGTCCCTGTTTGACTGTAAGGGTGCTTTCACACCTGCCTCGTTTAGTTGGGTTGAATCGCACTAGAGTTCGTTAGGGCCGGTGGGAACACGATCCGACCGCAAACAGACCCATCTGCACATTTTTGGTGCATTATGGGACGAAGTGTTTGTTGACCGTCTAGCAGGTCAAACTTGGGGTTGTGAGGAGGCGGGCCCGTATAAATTTGGTGCCTTCACCGTTTGCACTGCATTAATACAGTATTTTCTGCGCTTCATTCTCAAAAGCTATATAGAGCCTGAAGTGGTTTATACACACTATGTAGTAAAGGATGCACACTCATTCTCACTCACTCTCGCGCACACTCATTCTCACTCACTCTCGCGCGCACTCATTCTCACTCACTCTCGCACACACTCATTCTCACTCACTCTCGCGCGCACTCATTCTCACTCACTCTCGCGCGCACTCATTCTCACTCACTCTCGCGCGCACTCATTCTCACTCACTCTCGCACTCATTCTCATTCTCACTCACTCGCGCACTCATTCTCGCTCACTCTCGCGCGCACTCATTCTCGCTCACTCTCGCGCACTCATTCTCGCTCACTCTCGCGCGCACTCATTCTCGCTCACTCTCGCGCACTCATTCTCGCTCACACTGCACTCATTCTCGCTCACACTCGCGCGCCTCATTCCTCGCTCACACTCGCACTCATTCTCGCTCACTCTCTCGCGCACTCATTCTCGCTCACACTCGGCCGCTCACTCTCACCACTGTTCTCGCTCACTCTCGCGCACACTCGTTCTCGCTCACTCTCGCGCACACTCGTTCTCGCTCACTCTCGCGCACACTCGTTCTCGCTCACTCGCCACTCGTTCTCGCTCACTCTCGCACACTTTCTCGCTCACTCGCTCGTTCTCGCTCACTCGCGCACACACACTCTCACTCTCTCACACTCACTCTCACACACGTTTCGTCTGGTTCGGACCAGAGCAAGTGAACTATGAGGCTTTCCTGATGTGAATACACCCTAAAATTAGTTTCCTAGAGCCAGAAGTCTGGTATGATGACGGCTCGTTCACTATTAATCGCTGGAGTTGTGCTGCTTTGTTGTGTGTCAGACGGCGGACGATGTGCGGGACTCTGGACTATCTGCCGCCGGAGATGATCGAGGGCCACACTCACGATGAGAAGGTGGATCTGTGGTGCATCGGTGTGCTGTGTTACGAGTGTCTGGTGGGAAACCCTCCGTTCGAGACCAGCAGCCACACGGAGACGTACAAGCGCATCACTAAGGTGTGTTTACTCCCTACACCTGCGCTTCAGTGTGACGCACCCTCACTATTGCAGCGGTGGGATGGTTAAAGGGAATCTGGCGGTCATGTGTTGTGCTGTCTGCAGGTGGATCTTCAGTTTCAAGCTGGTTTCTGACGGCGCTCGTGACCTGATCTCGGCTGCTGCGGCACAGTCCAGCCATCGTCTGCCGCTCCGCAGCGTGATGGAGCACTACTGGGTCAGCCAACTCACGCCGGGTCCTGCCGCCCGTCTGCAGCACACAGCACTGATCACTCCACTCAAGGACCTGTTTGAGACACGCTGCTGAGCTGAATGCTGCACTGTGTTTCAAACGTGTGTGTGTGTGTGTCAGAGAGAGAGAGTGTGTGTGTGTCTCTCTGTTAGCGTGTGTGTGTGTGTGTCTGAGAGAGAGAGAGTGTGTGTGTGTGTGTGTGCGAGAGAGTGTGTGTGTCTCTCTCTCTGTTAGTGTGTGTCTCTCTCTTAGTATGTGTGTCTCTCTCTCTGTTAGTGTGTGTGTGTGTGTGTGTGTGTGTGTCTCTCTCTGTGAGTGTGTGTGTGAGAGAGTGTGTGTGTGTCTCTCTGTGAGTGTGTGTGTGTCTGAGAGAGAGTGTGTGTCTCTCTCGCTGTTAGTGTGTGTGTGTGAGAGAGTGTGTGTGTGTGTGTGTCTCTCTCTTTTAGAGTGTGTGTGTGTGTGTCTGAGAGAGAGAGTGTGTGTGTGTGTCTCTCTCTCTGTGAGTGTGTGTGTCTGAGAGAGAGTGTGTCTGTGAGAGAGTGTGTGTCTCTCTCTCTTTAGTGTGTGTGTGTGTGTGTGCGCGAGAGAGAGAGAGTGTGTGTGTCCGTTCTGTTTTTCAAAGTCTTGTGTAGCTGTAGTTCTGCTGTTCTGTTCATATACATGTTGTTTTATAATCTCTCATACTGAACCTATTAAATATAAATAAACACGTTTGTTGTGGTTTTGATTTGCAGTGATGGTTGAACTCGTGATGCATTCAGGCTTGATGTAGTTTTCTGGATCATTTCTTCTGAAAACAGCCACAACTAGAAACATTAAAACTGTTGTTAACTTCATACTGTTCAAAGTTAACTAGTACTTTATATAGTTAGTGCTGGTAATTAGTCGGCTGCTACTGGAATACTGACCAGTTTGTTTATAACTAGTGCAATATCTTAAAGGGATAGTTCACACAATAATATACAAATAGTTGTTTATTCACTTTCATGTCCAAACATTAATGTTGGGAACTGAACTATTGATGGTAGCCATTACATTCCATATTATATATATATATTCTTACTATTACGTTACTTATTACTTTGTGGAAACAGCAATTAGTTACATTTATTTTTCTTTCACGCCCCACAGAAGTTGTAATTGTGTATCTTACCCCCCCAAAAAATATTCTGAAATTATATAATATATTTCTGCCTCATAATCCACATTAGGTCTAACACTCAGCGGTGGTTGATCATGAAAGTGTTATTATCATTATGTAGCTTAGATATAATCTGTTACTCGTTGTGATTATATTTCATGATGTATTTTATCAAAATAAAGTAATGTTTTGTTTTCTAAAGATATGTTTAATTATATTAATAGTTTATATCCGGTTCAGTGATATGAGCATCTTTTCATCACTAAATCAATGTTTTGCGATTTTCCATTCGCTGAATGTAAGCTAATTAATATGCCTGCTGCACTGGTGATTCATGTGTTTGTGGATATTATGAAAATAAATCTTACTGTGTTGTTAGATTTCGAGTCAAAAGGGATGAGTCATCAAAAGTAATGAGCTGTTCCCTTTCGAGCTGTCACGAGACATCACGGAGATTTCTCCGTTATGGGAACTCCTTCACTCCAACCTTTCCTGAAGACCTATTGGCTCACGCCAGTCAATGACTGGCCAATTGTCGCGAAGCATGCAAATATGACGAGCTCGAGAGGCAGTATAAATGCAGCGCCCGCGACAATTACGTCAGAATCTTTTTCTTCACTGTGCTGAACCTAGGTTATGGCTTAAAATGTTACAACTCACGGTTAAGGTTCGCTCATTCGAGGGCAGGCCGCATGGCTGCTCCTCTGCAGCGTTCAGGTGAGTATGACATTTCTTAAGGTAGTCCGTCTGCCCTCTGATCAGCGGTGGACCTTCGGGACTCAGGTGATGAGCTCATGCCGACTAAATGTCCGCATTCCTCTCACCGTCGAACCTGCAGGACAAGACATCAGCCCGGCTTCTCACGGCGCCCTTCCATGGCGGTGCGGAGGCCGAGGGCAGATCTTGAGCAAAGGGATCTCACGTCGCCGCAGATGCTGCGGAAGAACCCACTGTGTAAGCATGCAGCCCCCGCCTCAGAGCGGCGTTCTGCTGTTTGCAAAGCACAATCGCTCCTCTCTCATTCACATGATAATAGCCCCTCAATAGCGGCTACCGTGTGATCGGGACAACCTCTCATTCACATGATAATAGCCCCTCATTAGCGGCTACCGTGTGTTCGAACAACCTCTCATTACATGATAATAGCCCCTCATTAGCGGCTACCGTGTGATCGGGACAACCTCTCATTCACATGATAATAGCCCCTCATTAGCGGCTACCGTGTGATCGGGACAACCTCTCATTACATGATAATAGCCCCTCAATAGCGGCTACCGTGTGTTGAACAACCTCTCATTACATGATAATAGCCCCTCATTAGCGGCTACCGTGTGATCGGGACAACCTCTCATTCACATGATAATAGCCCCTCATTAGCGGCTACAGTGGGTAGAGGACATTTATAATTCACATGGTAACAGCCCTTGTCAGCGGCTACAGTGTGTAGTGAACTTTTATAATTCACATGATAACATCGGCGCCTTGTGTGTAGAGGACATGTTTTCTAATTCACAAAGCGCGAAGGCGATCTGATCTGATGCCCCCCTCTTGGCGAGTCACTTGACACCCCTCACGGGAGCGCAGGTGAGGAGTCACATGACACCCCTCTTGCGGGCGCGCGGTGAGTCACATGACTCCCCTCAGGAGTCACATGACACCCCTGCGCGGCGAGTCACCTGATGCCCTGAAGGCGCATCCTATCAGCCTCCCAGATTTCGCGGACTATTCGCCAGTTGTTTACGCCCCTTCACGTGGTGTTCAACTAGGTCGTATAGCAGTCAGCCTGTGGTTATTACAGCCGCTATGTTGTAGAAGACGGCGAGAGTCACCTGATGCCCTGAAGGGCGCATCCTATCAGCCTCCCAGATTTCGCCGGACTATTACGCCAGTTGTTTACGCCCCTTCACGTGGTGTTCAACTAGGTCGTATAGCATAGTCAGCCTGTAGTTATTACAGCCGCTATGTTGTAGAAGATCGAGGTCTTCTTTGACAAGTTAAGAGACCCGGGAAGAGGCACCACGACCAGTGCAGGAGCCCTCAAGCTGTCTCAAAATTGTAAAATGTGTGGGACGAAGTGTGTTCATTTAAAGCATACGTTTGCACGAGGAGCTTTTCCTCCTCGCTCAGTCACCACCGCCGCTCGCCCCTCCCCTTAGCGACCGGACCCACTGCCCACACGGGTTATAGCTGCCAGCCGCTGTAGCCGCTGTGTCAGTTCATGGCGCGTGAGCGATTCCAAGAATCTCACGCTGGCTGCTCTGCATAAGGCGGTACACCCTTCAATTCAGGCGCAGACCACCCCGTTTCAATGGCGTGGCGTAGTCTCTAACACTGACTCGAAATGCCCTTATCCTAACAAGAGCTATACAATTGCTCGGGAAGAAGCAATAGAGCAGTTTTCAGCGATCAGGCGGGGACGGCTGTTTTTGTCCAGCCGCTGTTTGGGGTGCCTAGAGATGGTGGACTCTGCCCGATTCTAGATCTCGGACCCTTCAACAGGCGCTTGAAGCGTCCGTTCAGGATGTTAACGCTAAGCAGATCCTGGCGCAAATTCGCCCGGGGACTGGTTTGCGTCCGTGGATTTAAAGGGCGTACTTTCACATTCGGATAGCACCGCATACACAGGACGGTTTTCTGAATAGCTGTCAACCGTCAGGGAGAAGCACAGCGTTCAATACTCTGTTCCCCGTCCGGGCTGCTCCGGCCCCACGCACTTTCAAAGTGCATCAATGCAGCACTTCCCACTCAGATCGAGCGGAAGGCGCATCCTCAACTATCTGGACGATTGGCTGATTTTAGCTCGGTCCCTGGATACGCTTATCAGCCACATAGACTCTCTGTTTATTCACTTGGAGTCCCTACGGCTATGAGAGCCCGCCTCTCGCGAGATCGCGTGGGGGATGAGACCCTGCCTCTCGTGAGATCGCGTGGGATGAGAGCCTGCCTCTTGTGAGATCGCGTGGAGATGAATCCCGCCTCTCGCGAGATCGAGCCGCGGCCAATTGTCTTCCCTGCGCCTTTTCAGGCAGGGCAGCTCTGTTCAGTTGAGGGTATTACAGAGACTGCTCGTACTCAAGGTGGTGGATTCAGCGGTATTACATCCGGGATTATTACACATGCGCCGCTGCAGCTATGGCTGGAATCTCGGTCCGTGAGCGGCGTGGACTTGGGATGTTTGCGCATCACGGCCACATCGAAGCTCTGGCGCAACCCAGATGCGCCAGATGATCACGATGGATGCATCGACTCACGGCTGGGGAGTAGTGTGCAGGGAATGCCAGCCGGGACTGTAGCTGGAATCTCAGAGCCAGTGGCATAAACCGCCTGGAGCTGGAAGCAGTCTTCTTAGCCCTAAAGATTTTCAGCCACAGCTGGACCAGCAAAATGTACTGATTAGCACCGACAGCACGTCTGTGGTTTCGTACATAAATCCTTAAGGAGAGTGGAGATTGCACCCGAGTCGGTTCGGATGATCTGGAACCGCTAGCGTTAAGGGAGGCGGAGGTGGATCTGTTCAGAGCGAGAACACGCATTGCCTGTTGTTCTTCACTCCCGCTGACATCACGCTGACCAGCAGCTAGCCGTATGCATTTCCTCCGATCAAGAAATGTTACCGCTGGTGTTATGAGAGATCAGGGTGGAGCGAGCATCAGGGATACTCATCGCCCTGAATCCAGCCTGGGTTCCCAGACTTGACGGAACTGCTGGAGGCACCGCCTTGCCGTTCCCGGCAGGAAATATATGCTATCCCAGGTCGAACCTGAAACTATAGAGCCATCATGTGTGATCGCTTCAGGGTATCAGAGAGGGCGCCTTACAGTCTCCGCACGCTCATGGGGCCGAAAACCCTGTACAAGGCGTTTGTATGCTTCAAATGGGAGTGTTTGTGAAGGAGTTAGGCTCATATCGACCTGACTACTTGCACCGTATGTTCTGAGTTTCCGCTGCACAGACTGGATAGTGGATCGTTACCATCGACACTGAAGTCTATGTCGCGGCCATTGCTGCGTTCGTTCCGCAGAGCGGGCGCAATCGTTCGGTATCCCCATGTCCACTTCGTTTCCGCTCTGGGACCAGGAAGTGGGGTAAAACTCTCTCATTGCAACCATTGGGTTTTAACATCCGTAGGTTTGAAGGAGCTATTCCTTAAAACTACAGTCCTTCTGGCCTTCGCTTGCTAAGCGCAAGAGCATTACACGTTTTTCTGTGGACAGCGACTGCATTCGATTCGGTCCGGGGACTGCAGTGTCACTCTCCGGCTGAGATTGGAATACGTGCCTAAATCACTGTCTACCCCCTTGAAAGGACGGAGGCGGTTCGCCGTCAGCACTTGCTACTAAATCATCGCCCTCACAGAGTGCGGACGCCCAGACTGCAGTTTGCCCCGTCAGTGTTTTTGAGATTTTACATTGACCGTTACAAGCAGTTTTCGGCAATCGATCCAGTTTTTGGGTGCTATGGTGGGTGTACGAACGGCCGAGCCGTATCGAAACTAAGTCTGTCACAATGGATTGTGGACGCTATCAAGGAGGCATATACAACCCAAGGTTTGGAAATTCCCTCTGTGCATTGAGGGCTATCGTTCCACCTAGCGTGGTTGAGATGTATGTGTATTCAAGATATTGCTTGCCAGCCGGTGGTCTTCGCAGAATATCTTCGCCAGGTTTTACAAGCTGGACGTTCAGTCCTTAGCCTCCCAAGAGCGGTCGGTGAGTAACTAGTTCATGTTGCTAAGTTACCTTTTTGTGGGAGGTGCTGTTTGTACAGTACATTACGCAGCCCTTTATGAGGTGTTGTTTGTCGGCCCTGAGTTCAGTGCCGCGGACATGGTCATGTTATGGTATGCTGCTCAACACAGTTAACTCTGTATAGCTCCTATAATACTGCTATGGCTGGATGTGTTCTGCCCTGCTCAGCGCAGCCCATGTAGTCACTTGCCAGATATGCAAATTTTGTATACCTGAGGTGTAGGCGCTCATTGGCTTATCTCCATCTATCAGCTGTGAGCCCGCCCTACGAGCTCTGTTATTGGTGGGAATGCTATCGCGCTGTGTAACTGGTACAGGCTGTCCGTAGCCTCTCTCACGGCGGGATTGAATAACGTTCCCATAACGGAGAAATCTCCGTGATGTCTCGTGACAGCTCGAAAGGGAACGCTCCGGTTACTATGGTAACCTCGGTTCCCTGAGAGCGGGAACGAGACATCACGGTGATCGCCGTGATCGCTGCTCGTTCAGCCAAGCGGCGTTCAGTATCAGATTCTGACGTAATTGTCGCGGGCGCTGCATTTATACTGCCTCTCGAGCTCGTCATATTTGCATGCTTCGCGACAATTGGCCAGTCATTGACTGGCGTGAGCCAATAGGTCTTCAGGAAAGGTTGGAGGGAAGGAGTTCCCATAACGGAGAAATCTCCGTGATGTCTCGTTCCCGCTCTCAGGGAACCGAGGTTACCATAGTAACCGGAGCGTTTTATGAATGGTAACTAATATTATTACTGAAGTAGTTACACTACTAGTTATGACACGAAAGTCTGGGATGTTATAAAACTGATGTTTTCTATCTGAAGTACAGATAGCAAATGTTTAGCAGTAACGCTGAAATACATCTAGACGTTGTATGTTATGGTATAAACTTAATTTATGTCCATATAGCATGAAGTAGTATGTAGTACTTAGTATGTAGTACTTAGTGTACGTTGGTGCGCGAGCACGTAGAGGTAGCGTGGCCGAGCGGTCTAAGGCGCTGGATTAAGGCTCCAGTCTCTTCGGAGGCGTGGGTTCAAATCCCACCGCTGCCAATTCGTTTTTGTACCGTGTGATTAAAACGAACACTACCGGGTCCTAAACACACCGTTCACTCGTGATGCGCTCTTTTGAATCACTGCTTCGAAAACTCAGCGAATCATTTACAGTTCGGTTCTCTGCGAACTCAATCGACTGAGACAGCCCCATACCCCCCCCAGCGGCGGACCGCTGACCGCATTTTACCTCAGAAGCCCGCGCTACAAATTAACATAAGGACACATATTATACAGATACTTCATATTTCATGCTATTAATTACATGACTTATAAACGAGGACAATGGAAGCAATCAGAATCAACAAAAGAGCATTGATAGACAAGTCCCAGTTAGCTTAACAAGGTACACTAGCAAGGGTTTTTATTGATTTATTATATAATAAACACAAATAAAACAGATTTAATAGAGCAAGCTAGAGCTAGAGGTATTTTTTTGCTTTTGATAATTGTATAATAAATAAAAGAAAACAGATAGAATACAACAAGATTGGAAAAGCTAGTGTTAGTTGTTTTTTAAAGAAAACTAGCAGTTAGAAAATTAATAGAGTGCAAGTGTTTAAAGAATATAATTAGAATAGAGATTATCAATGTTTTTGATTATTAAATTATTATTAATTATTAAATGTATTATATTGCGTTTACACAGTTTGACCAGCAGGCGTCACCAGCGTGATGTGTCTCGAGCGCTTCGTGAATCATCGAACCGAGTCATTTTGTGAATCAGTCGGTTCAGTTGATTCAAAGCTTCGGTTCTCCCACACAACACTACAGAATATGTGTTGCTCGTTTTCATTTTTGTTAAGTGTTATAGTTATTATTATTATTTTATATTGTGTGAGTTGTCACTTAATAAAGGATTTCAAAAAACATTTAGTCGCAGCGCGACCTTTAGATGGCGCTGGATTTCCGCGCGTTTCTTCTTCTTCTCCTGTTTCCTGTGCGCGGTGTAAACTTCCGGCTGGTTGTTTACTCTGTGACGCGCCGCGGTGGTTCGGCTCGTACCGGAGGTTTTGCCGGTGTTTCGGTTCCGTGATGGCGGCGCTTCACCCCGGGGATCCTCAGCTGGTGTCGGCGATCGTGAATCACCTGAAGACGGAGGGTCTGTTCGATCAGTTCCGCAGAGACTGTCTGGCGGACGTGGATACAAAGGCAAACACACACATTTACCTCACAACAGTACCACGCTTTTACCATGATTTAACACGGTGATAACATGATGTTCTCTGAAGTAACTAGTACTGTGGTGTTACCCATAATACCATCACAGAACTAATCATGTATTTATAGATCATTTATTATTATTATTATATATGAGAATGTCTCGATTAACGGCTCTTTTTTAAACTCGCGCTCTTTTATTCGCGTAACTGTCAAGTTAGCTGCTCGCGGGTTTCTGTTAATGATTTAATTTGATTAGTTTTGTGTCTGAAATCTCTCGTTGATGCGAAAAATACCATGGTGTTATGATATCTATA
>CM050426.1:32056867-32061867 GCA_027564155.1 Gymnocypris eckloni scoliostomus
GCAGCGCAGGCGCTCTGTGGTGAGAACAACCAAACACCAGCACAATCTATTCTGTGTAAAGCGTTCACATTTGGTGGCCTTATAAGAACTTATAGTGTTCATGTTACTGTAGAATACACTGGAAGTGGGGGGGGTACGGGCAGAAACAGGTTTGGTGGTTTATGGGTGGGTCGAGGTGTAAGGGATGGGTCAACGGCATTATTATAAAAAGGTATGTATGTACACAATAAGTGAACTGTACCAAATGATTCATTTTAGTGTAAGTAACAGTAGTTAAGGCCAGCTAATATAAAGTAGGACCGGCCGTTGTCATGAGCATTCTTGTATAAATCACTTTAAAAACCACAGAGTGAATCAAATGCTGTACAATAAAATAAAAAAAGACCATTTAAAAACCTTGTTCATCACTGTAAGGCTGCTTTGAGACAGTCTGTATTGTATAAAGCGCCGTATGAATAAAGGTGTCTTCAAATGTCATCAGAGAAAAAATAATAAATGTAATGTATTTTAAAAATGTTATTTGGTTGCATGAAAAAAGTAGACTTGCTTCCAAACACACAGAAAGTTTGCGTAAAACAGAAATGAATAACAAAATGTGTTATTGTAATATTTTATGTTTTTGTATTAATTGTATGACATTGTGTTAGGAAAATTATTAATGCATAAAAAATATTTAGGAAAACTTACAACATTGTTTTATATTAGCACTATTTATAATGAAAATATATAATAATAATTTAGTTAAATTAGAAAATATTTCTATACAAACACTTGAATTGCTCATAAAGCAGTAAATATAATAACAGCGTTACAGTAACTTTTAATGATTAAATTGCTTCTATTCCAATGTGTTTTTTTATATACCATGTAAACAGTGGCTGTCATAACTTGCAATGACGATTCTTAGGATTTAAGAATCAATCTTTGTTCATCCAACTGGAAAAAATTGATTTGAAACCCAGTGCATTGTGATGCACAATTTTCATCTGTTGTTGTTGTTGAAGTTCCGATCTGATATAACTTTGTTAAATGTCTCTTTCACTCCGCAGGCCAAAGACAAAGAGGAGCGTCTGTTGAAGCGGCAGCAGAACCGAGAACGAATGGAGGAGAAACGCAGACTGAGAGCAGCTCAGAACGAGGAGCAGGGTACGTGTGTGTGTGTGTGTGTGTGTGTGTGTGAGAGAGAGAGAGTGTGTGTGTGTGTGTGTGTGTGTATGTGTGTGTGTGTGTGTGAGAGAGAGAGAGAGAGAGAGTGTGTGAGAGAGAGAGAGAGAGTGTGTGTGAGAGAGAGAGAGAGTGCGTGTGTGAGAGAGAGAGAGTGTGTGTGTGAGAGAGTGTGTGTGAGAGAGAGAGAGTGTGTGAGAGAGAGAGAGTGCGTGTGAGAGAGAGAGAGTGTTTGTGTGTGTGAGAGAGAGTGAGTGAGTGATAGTGTGTGTGATAGTGTATAGTCTGTGTGTGTGCATGAGGGAGAGTTTGTTTCTGTGTGTGTGTGTGTTTGTGTAAGAGGGTGTGTGAGTGTGAGAGAGAGAGAGTATGAGTGTGTGTGTATGTCAATGATCTGACCTCTGGTGTGATTTTCTCTTCACAGATCGGAAGAAACAGGCGAGTCTCTCTGCGGATCAGAGACCTCGGGCCAAAGAGGCTCGAAAAGAGAAGAAGTTCCTTGAGAAGAAAGTGGCTCTGAGCAGACAGAGGAAGAGAGACTCCAGGTTTGTGAGAGAGCGTGTGTGTGTGTGTGTGTGTGTGTGTGTGTGAGAGCACGTGTGTGTGTGTGTGTGTGTGTGTGTGTGTGTGTGTGTGTGTGTGTGTGTGTGTGTGTGTGTGTGTGTGTGTGTGAGAGTGTGCGCGTGTATGTGTTAGTGTATGTGTGACCGGAACTATCCGTTTATCATATTAATTTAACGAAAGCTTCATGTGCAGTTAATTATTTGTCATGCTATAAGTGCAAACAGACGACGGTGTTGTGTTTGCTTGACCATGTGTGAAAACATGTGAAAAGTCCTACGCGATGGTAATGATGTGATTAAAGTGTGTACATGTCTATACTGCACTCGATAGTACGACTAAAATAGGATGTGTGTTTACGAGTATGGCTTTATCCGGATTAAGGTAATCAGAGTATTGTCAAAATCTGAATATTGTTCTCTGTTTCTTTTCAGAAAAGATGATGAGAGGAAGAAAAGTGATACTGAAGGTGATGCAGTCAACAAAGATGTAAGTGTCTCTTATTCTCCAGCTCTCTGTGTCTCTCTGTAGCTAACGCTTCTGTCCGTCTCTGCAGGTGAAGCCGCTGGTCTGAGGTCAGCGCGACGCCCGTCTGATCTCGAGGAGCAGCAGCGCAGGAAGAAGACGGACGGCGAGGAGAAGCTCTCTGACAAAAACCGCATTCACTCCTTCATCCTGGACCTAGAGCTGGGAACAGAAGAACGCCGGAAGACTGTTCGGAAAGACTCGCTCTCCAAAGAGAAGGAGAAAGAGCGCGGCGGCGGCGGCCCTGACGAACGACTCAAGCGGAGGAGCGGAGACGCCGACGAGAAGGACACTGCCAAAGGAGCCGCTGACGAGAAGAAGGGGTCAAAGGTCAAACCAGATAGGAAGAGCTCCGTGTCTTCCCGAGAAGGCAAGACGAGCGTGTCTGAAGCTGCGGATGAAGGGAACCTAAAGAAAGGAAAGACGGCTGTGAGCGAGAAGGAGAAGCCGAAGCCGAGCGGCAAGGGCGAGTCGAAGCTGCTCCGGCGTCTGGACTCCGCCGGCTCCTCCGAGGAGAGGTCAGAGGTCGAGACGGGGTCCGAGGTCAGCCGGAGGAAAGACAAGCAGCCTAAAGAGATTCCCAAGAGGTCCAAGAGTCAAGCGGGAAAGCTGCGGAAGGATTCGTCTGCGGACAAGACTCATCCGCAGAAGTCCGAGACCGAAGGACCGAAGGTCAAATCCCCGACGGAGAAGCACAAGTCTAAATCCCAGAATCCCAAATCGAGAAAAAATAGACGCCAGGATTAAACCAGGAGCCGCTGAACAGAAACAAGACGACAAGAAAACGAAGAAATCGACTGAGAAGAAGGTGCAGAAGGAGATCCCGCCGAAACCGCTCCAGTAGCACCGCTGTACCCGACGCACCCTTACGCCGCCCTGAGCGACGCACTCCCGAATCTGAGGACGGGAGGCGGTGCTTAACGAGCCCCGCCCACTGGCTGCAGAAGCCGACGCCCTCTTGAGCCTGATGGACGTCCGCACCTCGCAGAAAGAGACGGAGGCCGATAGGAAGATGAAGGAAGCGGCGCTTACGCTGCTCTCCATGGATCCGGATCTCACCGCCGCAGAGACGCTTCCTGTAGGCTTTGAGGACACAGGAAGTGTGAAGGAGACCGAGTCCGCCGTTATCAGGTCACAGGAAGTGACATCAGAGGTAAACACGTGATGTCATACACTACCAGTCAAACGTTTTCGAGCAGTCAGAGTCTCTTCTGCTCACCAAGCCTACAGTGAAATATTTTTTACTATTTAAAACTTTTTAAACTATTTTCAGCATCATTACTCCAGTCTTCAGTGTCACATGATCTTCAGAAATCATAATAATATGCTGATTTGCTGCTCAAGACACATTTATGATTATTATTATTATTATCAATATTTAAAACAGTTGAGTACATTGTTTTTTTTGAATAGAAAGATCCAAAATCAGCATTTATCTGAAATACAAAACTTTTGTAATATTATACATTGGGGTCAGAGCAATTTTGAGCAGAAGAGACAGAATCACGTGTTTTCTGTTATGTGTTTACGCTTTTCTTTTTAGGCTGGTGATGAGCAGATGGATAAGAGAGACGCACAAATGCTTACAGCAGACGCAGCTGAATCTATGCAGACTCTCAGCGCAGACGCAGCTCAGTCCACGCAGACTCTCAGCGCAGACGCAGCTCAGCCCACGCAGACTCTCAGCGCAGACGCAGCTCAGCCCACGCAGACTCTCAGCGCAGACGCAGCTCAGCCCACACAGACTCTCAGCGCAGACGCAGCTCAGCAGACGCAGCTCACACGCAGACTCTCGGCGCAGACGCAGCTCAGCCCACGCAGACGCTCAACGCAGACGCAGCTCAGCCCACGCAGACTCTCGGGCGCAGACGCAGCTCAGCCCACGCAGACCTCAGCGCAGACGCAGCTCAGCCCACGCAGACTCTCACCGCAGACGCAGCTCAGCCCACGCAGACTCTCAGCGCAGACGCAGCTCAGCCCACGCAGACTCTCAGCGCAGACGCAGCTCAGCCCACGCAGACTCTCAGCGCAGACGCAGCTCAGCCCACGCAGACTCTCAGCGCAGACGCAGCTCAGCCCACGCAGACTCTCAATGCAGACGCAGCTCAGCCCACGCAGACTCTCAATGCAGACGCAGCTCAGCCCACGCAGACTCTCAATGCAGACGCAGCTCAGCCCACGCAGACGCTCAATGCAGACGCAGCGCTCAGCCCACGCAGACTCGATTCAGCTCAACCCACGCAGACTCTCAACGCAGACGCAGCTCAGCCCACGCAGACGCTCAATGCAGACACAGCTCAGCCCTCGCAGACTCTCGATTCAGCTCAACCCACGCAGACTCTCAACGCAGACGCAGCTCAGCCCACGCAGACGCTCAATGCAGATGCAGCTCAGCCCACGCAGACTCTCAATGCAGACGCAGCTAAATTAGTGCCGGAGATCACTGAAGATGTAGCTGAGCATATGCAGATCCTAACTGCAAATGCAGTCGAGTCCACGCAGACCCTCACAGCAGACACAGCTGAATCCACTTTGACACAGTCTGGCATTACAGACGGACAGCCCTCACAGAAGATGCATCAGTGCAGACGAGCAGGATACAGAGGATCTGCAGACACATCAGACTCAACTGATCATTGCAGAAACCCGATCCTGTGCAGACCCTTACAGCAGAGCCTGTGCAGACCCTCACTGAAGACACAGCAGAGCGGAGACACTCACTGCAGGACACAAACACAGCTGAGTCTCAG
>CM050426.1:32069367-32081867 GCA_027564155.1 Gymnocypris eckloni scoliostomus
TTTTTACTCGAACACAAAAAAATCTCAGATTAAAATATGAAGAATTTGTTTACAGCTGTGTCTTAGTAAATAGTTTATAGTCTACACAAAACAAGTAACATGCATTAAACAACGTCTAAAGCATCTGCGTCAATGTCTCCGTTTAAATCCACGTGTAGTATTTATGAGTTTCCACGAAGCGTCGTTGTGTTCGAGTCCCTCTGTTCAGCTGAATCAGATCGAGAGAAACCCAGGCCAGAGGAGTCTAGTGTTAATAGATTCGTTCCCTCTGAGCCGGGTCGGTCCGAGTATGCGGCGCTGACCTGTAACCGATGCTGCTGATGTCCGAAAGATCGTGTTTGTGACCCTTGACCAATATTCTCCGAGCAGCCCGGTCTCATGAAAACACGAATACATACGCCAAATAACATCAGGAAATCGTGTTATTGATACGCATCTACCCCACAACCCTAACCCTACACTTAGGGCCCTATGACATCGGTTTTATTTTTATTCATTTCAGTTTTTCTAAATTCATTTTATTTTTATTCTAAATTCTGTTTTATTTTTTATTCAGTTTTTATTCAGTTTTATCTTTTTCAAAAAAAAAATATAATATTGCGACTGGACCGAATCATTTAATTGATTAATTTAGTAAGTGAGTCGCTGCGAGTGAACTGAATCATTTAATTGATTCATTTAGTAACTGAGTCGCTGCGAGTGAACTGAATCATTTAATTGATTCATTTAGTAACTGAGTCGCTGCGAGTGAACTGAATCATTTAATTGATTCATTTAGTAACTGAGTCGCTGCGAGTGAACTGAATCATTTAATTGATTCATTTAGTAACGCTGCGAGTGAACTGAATCATTTAATTGGTTCATTTAGTAACTGAGTCGCTGCGACTGGACCGAATCATTTAATTGATTAATTTATTAAGTTCAATACAGTACGAGACTTTAATGTGTGTTTTTATTTGATTTGACCTAAATTATGTACATGTTATGTTACCTGAGAAACATATTTTAAGGTATAATACAGCAGTTCAAATATTTGTGATTAATGTTTCCATCAACGCTGTATCTATTTTAAATATTAGTGCAATTTAAAATAAAAAAATTATATTTTAATGTATTTTAAAATATGATTTATTCCTGTGAAGCAAAGCTGACTTTCAGCATCATTCCTGCAGTCTTCAGTGTCACGATATTCATAAATCATAATAATATGCTGAATTATTATCAATGCAAAACAGTTTTGCTGCTTTGGACGTGTGATCATTTTCCAGACTTCTTTGATCAATAAAAGTGTTAATTCAAAATATTAATTTTGTGTTTAGATATCCACTATTATATTCAGAAATGTGGGGTTTAATTTTTTAATAAACTAATACTTTTATTCAGGAGGGATGTGTTAAATGTATAAAAGATGAGAGTAAACACTTTTATTTTGAATATGCTGTTCGTATGAATCAAAGAAAATCATGTTGCAAAAACAGTTTCAACACTGATAATAATTCAGCATATTATTATGATTTATGAACATCATGTGACTCTGGAGGAATGATGCTGAAAATACAGCTTTGCTTCACATGAATAAATTATATTTTAAAGTATATAAAACAGGAAACTAATATTAGAAATAGCAATAATAAATAAAGTAAATACAGCGTTGATGAGCAGAAGAGCGTCCATTAATAACAATGTAAATTATGTGTTAGGTTTATGATAAATATCAAAACAAACCGAAGCATTTAAACTGAGATCTGGCTTTGAGAGATTGAAGAAAGATGCTAACGCTATATTCCTCATCGCTCATCTGACAAAACTGGGATTAAACCTTTAACATCGCTTTTACAATCTTTTGAATTTAGAGAAAAAACTGAATTTAGAAACAAAAACTGAATTTAGAAACAAATTAATTTAGAGAAAGATCAAACTGAATTTAGAAACAAATACAATGTATTTAGAAACAATTAAACTGAATTTGGGAAAAAATAAAACGAATAATTTATTTTGTAGAAACACAATGTTCTGAGCGTTGACAATTTGAGACTTGAGTTTGTGTATGATTAGAAAATGTGTCTCTTCTGTCTCATCACTCTTCTGGATTATCATCTCTCTCAGGGAAAGATAGCAGAAGACATAAGCATGTGACATGTTTGAATTCAAACTAAAATCGTATTATTATTATTTAATATATCAACTGCGGATGGAAACTATAGCCACTGGCTACATTCGGTACAGTGCATGAAATGGAAATATTGATGTTCAAATTGTGCATGGTCCCTTTTCTGATAAATTATAATAAATAAAAAATAGCGTGTTGCCCGAGCATTGCACATTTTTCGGTTTTACTGGAATTCAATTTTTTCCCTGTGCGCGCGCGGCACATTATTTCTCTGCGCGGCCACGGCGGGAGAAGTGCGCGCGCTCACGCGCAGCTTAGAGGGAACAGTGATTGTAATGTTTAATCTGATTCTCATGTTTAAGAATCTGTTATCTTGATAAATAGTTCATTCTACTGCCCTCTGACTCGGTTTTAAACCTATATTATACCATTTATGAGTCATAAAATGCACACAAATCTAGCCCCCCCCCAGCGCGCGCGTCCCGTGTTGTTCCGTGAGCGCGCGAGTCTATAACGCGTCTGCACGCGATGGCGCTTTAAATGCCGCGCGCGCGTTTCATTCAGAGACCGAGTAAAAGCCCAGGGCTTTGATACAGTCCTCTATCATCAGTGTCGTTCCCTGCTGCGCTCTGTGTTAACACTCATAATACAGTCATCATTACTACTGTATTACTGTATTTATGAGTCATGGAATAACTCTGGAGCACAAAACCAGACAAGCTGGATAAATAACATGCAAGCTTTGTTATGATAAGACAATAGTTGGGGTGCAAAAAAAAATCTAAATATTGAGAAAATCATCTGTAGAGTTGATCAAATGAAGTCTTAGCAATGCATATTAATAAGCAATAATTAAGTTTTGAGATATTTACGGTAGGACGTGATCTTAATATCCTAATGATTTTTGGCGTAAAAGAAAAAATTATAATTTTGGCCAATAGCTGGTTATTGCAAAAACACATATCGTGCTCAGGGTCACGTGTGACTTTAGTTATGTAAAGCAACAGCGATGGCTTTGTGCTTCTTTGTTATTAAGCCGCGGGAATTAATTGCTTTATTTTATGTTCAACATTATAATTTATTTTGCGCGATCGTGTCAGTTCCCCGCACGCGCACGCGAACATCAGCGGTCACGCGCAGAACCACAAATATTCAAGTCCCTTATCAGACAGATAGTGAGGCGCGCGGCCGCTAGATGGAGAGAGAGGCGCGTGCACTTACCGATGATAAAATCATTTCTGAATATAATATTTGAAGTCAGATTTCAATTTGTGTGCAGCATTTATAGCTCAAATGTGTGCTTTATTGTCAATATCAGCCTCTGAATTAATCTAAGAGTTGGTGAAACTTTAATAAATATTAATTGTATGACATATTTCATGGTAATATATTATAATGTTTGATCGTATTAAAAGGTCCGCAGTGATTTGTGTTGATAAAATATGCAATTTAACGAATAAAGCAGCAGAAACTATATTTTCTGATGATTCTGACGCTAGAAGAATATGTAAAATTATACTGGAATCAAAACGATTATGAGAAAATATGTGTTATTGTTTATTAATGCATGAATCGAGTTGAGGCGATACAACATCAGCACGACGCTTAAAGTCCAATAACATGATTTATTATTGTGTATTACATTTAATAATTTCCCGACTTATGAAATAGGCAACATTAAACTCAATTAATAATTTGCTGATAGCGTAATATAATATTTATAATTTAAACTGCTGCTAATTAATGTCCTAAACGTGCACTATAGCCATATATTAATCTAAATAATTATCACAGTAATAAATGCATTTATTATGATTTGAGGAACGTCTAAAAATAAGAATAAAGATAAATATTTGTGTTTGTTTATGAGCCATATCCGATTTATCATCATTATTATTATATTATTATATTAACTAATTCTGTTGCTGTGAAATAAAAAATTAAGACATTATAGTAAATTCATATTTTTAGGCCTCATTAATTTTCAAGCAAAACTTGTGCGACGCAAATTATTGAATCTTATTTTTAATTAGCGACTTTATTTTTGTGGAACGAACGAAATTTGTTTGGTTTTGTGTCAGTAATCAAATTAAAAAATATTAATACAAAAAATTAAATTATTCACGTGAAACAAGGCCGTCGCGAGCACCTTAAAGTCGTGAATAATTAATTAATTAAATATGAAATAGCTACTTACGAACGAAAATATGTTTGGTTTTGTGTCAGTAATCAAATAAAAAAATATTAATCAAACGATAAAAATTATTCACGTCTCGCGAGCACCTTAAATCGTGATTAAGTAATTAATAAAATATGAAATAATACTTACACATTTGATCCGACGGCGGGAATAAAATCACGCGATATTTATGATGTTATGATATGATAGCGTTGCCCTTCGTGCCCGGTAATCGCGTTAAATCCGTCGTGTTTTGCGTGGAGCTCGTATACTGTCGTGTCTCCTCGGGTGTTTACGGGTTAACGGCTGGAAGCTCCCCGCAGCCAATCAGAAGTGAGCCCCGCTGTGTGACTGGCCAATGGGAGAGCGTTGAGGGTCAGCCGCAGGTGAAGTGTATAGCAGCACTGTGTTCATTCACACTCGCGCTCTGGCGACGTGCATGCGCATCCACAGAACTCCCTTCACGCGCGGCCGCGCTGCCGCAACGGGGCTCAATCTCCACCGGATCCGGAGCGCCTGGTTCCGGTGCTTCCGTGACTTCTCATGCTTAACGATGTCGGTGCGCGGTAACTCTCTGATGCCGTTCTCCATTCAAGCCATTCTGAACCGAAAAGAGGAGTCTCGGCGTTTGAACGCTCTGGACGTGTGCTTCTCGAAAAGCGCGTGCTGGAAGATCTTCGATGCAATGGACGGACCGGACCGGAGCGAGGAGAGCGAGCACAAACACTACGACTCGGACTCCGGGATGAGCGACGACAACGACGGGAAAGCGCAAATCGACGCGAAGCCCGAGAAAGACGCGGATCCGGTTCACGGTAAAGCCCTGGACCGTGTGTCCGGTGAGTACACGGCTCGGTTCGGCACAAATACGTGAGCTCCAGATGTGCATATTCAGCGAACTGCTCAAGCACGGAACTTTTGATCAAGACAAACTTCGATATGCTGTATGATACCACGCAAAATATGCACTACCATGCATTTATTAAATATAATAGAGTTATGCGCTATAACCTACCAATGCATACTTCGGGGGCAATTGTGCAAAAAACGCAATGTGTATATAAACGTGTTTATGCATGCTTCAATGTCAGAAAAAATAAATATAATACCATGCACTTTTTTCTGAGTATAGACTAGTAGACGAGACGTGTGCTAATGTATTATATTGTGTACTTACAAAAAGCGCGTGCATCGGAGAAATATCACAAAATAACACTAGCATGCACTTTTTTTCCTAAGTATAGGCCTAATGGAGTTTTATGTTTATTGCACATGTGCTAATATATTGTATTATGTACTTTGGAGGTAATTGTGTAAAAGCGCGTGCTTTCAAAAACGCTATCGGAGAAATGTGTATATGTAAATAAATGTGTTTATGCATGCTTCAATGTCAGAAAACAAAATAACTCTAGCGTGCACTTTTTTAATGATTTTTTTAAGTATAATAGACGTATGTGCTGTAGCGTACCATGGCTACTTCGGGGGAATTGTGCAAAAAGTGCATGCTTTCAAAAACGCAATGTGTATATAAACATGTTAATACATGCTTCAATGTCAAAAAACAATAAATAGCACTACCATGCAATTTGTTTCTAAATATAGACTAGTAGATTTTTATGTTTCTTGCACATGTGCTAATATAGTGTTATATTATGTGGCCTACTTTGAGAGGCAATTGTACAAAAAGCGCGTGCTTTAAACCGGCATCGGAGATATAAACGCGTCGAATGGCAAAAAAATAACATGCACTTTTATTGTAAGTATAATAGAGTTTTATGTTTATTGTACACGTGCTAATATTGTATGTACTTTGGAGGCAATTGTGCAAAAAGCGCGTGCTTTCAAAAACGCTATATGTGCATATAAACATGTTTGTATTAAGGCACGCGTGCACTTTTTTATCTTAGTGCACTTTGTTTATCTTCGTGCACTTTTTATTATCTTAGTGCACATTGTTTATCTTCGTGCACTTTTTATTATCTTCGTGCACTTATTTATCGCACATGGAAATATCACGCGACTCTATTATTATGCATTCAGCGCCAGTAACGCGTTCCGGGTTCTCTTCCAGACTGTCACGCGGGCGAGGACACGAGCAGCGAGCAGCCCAAGCAGCGGAAGAAGCGCTCCCGCGCCGCGTTCTCTCACGCGCAGGTGTTCGAGCTCGAGCGGCGCTTCAATCATCAGCGCTATCTGTCGGGACCGGAGCGCGCGGACCTCGCCGCCTCTCTCAAACTCACCGAGACGCAGGTCAAGATCTGGTTCCAGAACCGACGCTACAAAACCAAGCGACGCCAGATGGCCGCCGAGCTGCTGGCCTCGGCCCCGGCGGTGAAGAAAGTGGCCGTGAAGGTGCTGGTCCGTGACGACCGGCGGCAGTACAGCCCCGGTGAAGTGCTGCGACCGCCGCTGCTCTCCTATTACTACCCGTACACGTACTGCCTCCCCGCCTGGAGCGTGTCCTCCGCGTGCACGGGAGGCCAGTGACACCGGGACTACACTATTTATTCAAGACAGTCGGTAACCGAGCACACCGGGCCCGGTGCTCCGAAATCAACAGCACCCTCCGTTAAAGCTCCCGGTGCTTGGAATTAAGAGATTTTAGTGAAGATTGCACGGCTCGAAGATATAGATATAGATATTAATATTAGAGCACTCGGTGATTTGACTCTGGAGCACATTTACCGGGAGCCACAACCGGGAGATTTATCGGTGCCGAGTTCGACCCGAAGCTGTATGAGTTCACTCCCAATATAACACCATTCGGATTTGATTTCAGAATATTGTTATGAATATAAAACAGCACGTGGTGCCGTTATTCTACGGTCACGGGAAGACCGGCACTCAATGCACGGGTCGCAAAATACAGATTATCGTTCATATTAACGTGTTTATGAAACAAAAGCATAATTTGAGTCGTGTTATGAGATGCATTAATAACCCGTGACATGAGCCCATGAGTTATTAAATTAATGAGTATAATTAATCGTTATTTCGCGTCAATTCTATACCGAACCCGGGTTCGTTAAGTGTTTCTGGGGCTTGAGTTATTATTCCAGATTAATTATGCATGCTTTTTTAAGATTAATTCATATTTCAGATCACATTTTACCCTCGGTTATATTTTACTGGAGACTAAAAATAAGAAATTACCGAATTATAAACAATAAAACAGAAACTATAATAAAACCATTCAATATGAATAATTCTGATACTCATGGGGATTATGAGATACTGTTGTTTTGTCAGGTGTTCCAAACACTGATTTATGATCAGAAACTCATATTACAGAGTTATTTTTAACATTTGTGTATGAATTATATTTCAATAAAATAGCGTTTGGCTTGGTTTATTGTGGTTGGTCGCATTATTCTCGGTATTGAGTGATTATGGGATGGTTTAAATATGGAAAGACAAGGATCTTCTCAGTGAATATGAATTATGAACAGTCTCGAGATCTCTTCTGATGGATGGATGCGTGATGCGCGCGCGTTCACACCTGCGCGTTCCGTGCGCGTGCACTCAAAACAAAGAGCTACGTTTACTTCAGTTTAATTTTGCACGCGCATTTTTAAGTAAAATATAAAGATGTGATTAGACAAGGATCTTCTCAGTGAATATGAATTATGAACAGTCTCGAGATCTCTTCTGATGGATGGATGCGTGATGCGCGCGCGTTCACACCTGCGCGTTCCGTGCGCGTGCACTCAAAACAAGGAGCTACGTTTACTTCAGTTTGAATTTTGCACGCGCATTTTTTAAAGTAAAAGATAAAGATGTGATTAGCAAAGAAAATGAAGTCAATTTAACCTGGCCGAGTTTGATGAGTAACTTCCACTTAATTATTTTACAATACTTAATAAACGAAATATCTAATACTACTGAATACTAATAAACGAAATATCTAAAGCATGTAAACCAGTATATTGCTCAATATTAATTGTGAGGTAATATGTTGACTCGATATACTAATGAATGAACACAGGGGTGTGAATACTTATGACACACATGAGAATGAGTAAAAAACACACAAAACAGCCATAAAATAGTGTAAATACATCTCGAAAATAGCAAAAAATAATAATACCTTATTAATTATTAATGCCCAAGTGCATGATGGGATCACGACGTTGATATTTACTTTGTAAAAATAATAATTACAAGTAAAACACACTTTAAATTCTACTAGCTTGGTAATCTTGCATTTACTGTTTTATTTAAACTCTTACCTGAATTATTTAATGTAGAAATGAGATGATTTGATAAATGAGTGATTTATTTGACCTCGTGCAGATGTTGACACGTGTGTTTGTGACTCAGTAATGATAGTTTAATCAAATTAACTCATTAGCTCAACATAATTAAGCATTGCTGCATATATGCCAAACGCCAGTAAAGTCATATTTGCCAATACAAAATGTAAATGCATGCGATTTTAATTTAAAACAACTATATGGTCACGTATCATTCACGAGCTCGTGGAGAAGCCCCAGCAGTTTCAGTAGAGCTCAGAAAGCGCGAGACCATTCTCAGCGAGCGCGTGCATGTGCAAAGACGAGCACGAGCCTTTACATTCTTCAGCATCAATGCAGCGAGTCCGGTTCAACTTTCCGAGAAACTGGAGAGAGAGAGAGAGAGAGAGAGAGAGAGAGACACACACACACACACACACACAGAGAGAGAGAGAGAGACACACACACACACAGAGAGAGAGAGACACACACACACACACACAGAGAGAGAGAGAGAGAGAGACACACACACACACAGAGAGAGAGAGAGAGAGACACACACACACAGAGAGAGAGAGATTCTGAAATCATTCGCAGATGGAGCTTTATTTCGACACAATTCTATTGGCATCGAAATGATCACAAGTACACACTCACACACACACGCTCTCTCTCTCTCTCTCACACACACACACACACACACACACACACACTCTCACACACACAGATCCTTCTTGTCTTTGGAGATTAATATTACATTACAAGCTTTTATATCGTGCACATAGACAACGAAAAGCAGTCATGAGCAGTAGCCGACAATAGGCCTACATTAAAATTATCAATTTTTAATTTTAAGCCAAAAATCATTAGATACTAAGATCGTGTACCGTGAAGATATTCCTACCATAGGAATATATCCAAACTTAATTATTGATTATTAATATGCATTGCTAAGAATTAATTTGAACAACTTTAAAGATGTTTTTCTCAATATTTAGATTTTTTCGCACCCTCAGATTCCAGATTTACTAATATTGTCCAAACCATTATGGACGCGTCAAACAGTCGAAGCGTTTATATTGGGGGGGTTAAACGTTGTTATTGATCGTCTTGTACTGAATCGCTCTGTCGCGTGTTCGGTGTTTCCCGCGTGATTGCTCATCTATTGGCCTACGAGTCCATATTTTGACAGGATTCGCATCTTTACCGTAATTTCCCCGGGTATAAGTGCTCGTGAATGCCTGTATATTGCTCATTTATTACTCTGTATATTTTTGTGGGTCAATTTTTGGACGTCAAAGACAATTTCTTTATACAGGCTAATAGCGCGCGCCTGTCACGCATAATGGCGCGTAATCAGGGCAATCATTTCCCGCGCAGAGACATGAGGCAGTTGTTGTTCTAGTTCAAGTTTCACGTTTAATGAAAGAAAACGGTCACTCCGTCCACCTGCGAGACGCTCGTTTATCTCCTAATTGAACGATATTTCGTCTCGTGTGAGTCTCGGCGAATCTCTCGGCTTCGGGTCGACGGTAATCCCGCAGATGAAGCGCGAGAGCCGGCGCGTGCGTGACGAGAAGCAGATGTCTCGCGCGTGGAAATGCTTGACAGGTGCGCGCGCGCTCGCGTGTGTTTAACCTCGCGCCTCCAGCAGTTAACGTGTCACCGCGTCACGACTAATTATCACGACTAATTATCACGACTAATTATCACGTCCAATTACACTCCAGCTTGAGCGCGATAATAATAATAGTGGAATATTTAAGAGCGTCCGGAAAACATTTCCGTAAAATAAAAATATATATTATTATTGTCCTAACATTTAATAAGGCAAATTATACGTTAAAGCAATTTAAAACAATACACTAGTCTATTATTATTATTATTAATAATAAGCTGTTGTTTCGTCCAAGCTCTCATGTAGCCTAATAAAAATTATATCTAGTCATAATTTTAAATATGCAAGGGTCAATATAATAATAATTCATAATTAATTTTTATCCATAACGATTTTCTCTCTATTATAAATTTGGTTCGACAGAATGGCATGCTAATGCTCTGTATTAATAATAATAAATCATAGTTTCTTTAGTTTACGCTTAATCTGAATGTAAGTGTGTTATGCACTCAAATCTCTTGTGGCATATTCATGCATGTGTTTATTGGTTATGCTCCTATATTTAGTGTAAAAGTATGATTATATATGATATATTTTGTAATCATTTCTTTGGTTGAGATGCTGTTCGAGGCCCGTCGCGTGCACAGACGGATGATATATATATTCCTCATCTCTGGGTTAAATGTGTATTAATCACAATGCGTTGTGTTATTGTGTGTGCATGGTCTCGGGTACTCTCTCAGAGCACGCGAGGGTGTATTGATGGGATCGTTAATGGTGCTCGGTCATTGACGTTCGTTCGCTCGCTCGCGCTGTTTGAGGAGAGTCCCGTAGCGCTCGTGATCTCTCCGGTGGAGCGCTCGTGATCTCGCCGTCACTACATCTCGTTAATCTGGTTAATTGGTTAAAGTAATCTGCCCGTTTAGTGGTTTTGTTTAGGTCTGAATAACATGGCAGTTTATTTTTTCAGAGATTTTTGTGACGTTCTTCACATTCTTAATAATTAAGATTATTTATCGGCTTCATCAAAAACATCCAAAGAAACCTTCAAATCATATTTAATTGTTCAGTAGTTCTAAACTGTTTGAATTTAATGTGTTGGCAGTACAACATATACTTTTGTCATATAAATCTCTTTCTCTCAATTCAAGTGGGCCGTATTGGCCTGAATTGCCAAAGCATTGAATATTGCATGAACAAAGAACAAATAATGATTATATAATACAGATAAAACAAGAATAGATATGTAAATCATTATGATAATTAGCCTACATTAATACATTTGTTTTATAAACAAGAAATAAGAAAATATTTAAGATACTGTATTAAGAAGAAAAATCAGATGTAAAACAAATCTAATAAATACATAAACAGAAATGTTTAGTTTTCAGTTCAACATGTGCTGAGTGTGTGTGTGTGTGTGTGTGTCTGTGAGTGTATGTGTGTGTGTGTGCGTATGTGTGTGTGCGCGTGTGTGTGTGTGTGTGTGTCTGTGTGTGTGTGTGTGTGTGTGTGTGTGTGCGTGTGTGTGTGTGTCTGTCTCGTGTGTGTGTGCGCGTGTGTGTGTGTGTGTGTGTGTGTGTGTGTGTGTGTGTGTGTGTGTGTGTGTGTGTGTGTGTGTGTGTGTGTGTGTGTGTGTGTGTGTGTGTGTGTGTGTGTGTGTGTGTGTGTCTGTCTCTGTGTGTGTGTGTGTGTGTGTGTGTGTGTGTGTGTGTGTGTGTGTGTGTGTGTGTGTGTGTGTCTGTCTGTCTGTGTGAGTGTGCGCGTGTGTGTGTGTGCTCAGGTATCTTGTCATGGTGTATTCTCGAGTTAGGGCCGAATAACATCCAGTCTGTGCTGTTTGTCCAATGACTGATGTACTTGTGTTTCTCCGTGTTTATAATGTGTGCGGGCCGAATGTCTCCATGGCAACCGGGAAGCGTCACGAAGGACGAGTCCATTCCGGTGGCGTCGGGGGTGCGCCGTTCACACTAACACAGTAAATCCCGCTCGCTCCAGAATAAAACACGAATCTAATAACGGCGGAGTTTAACTGTATCTGTATGAGGTTACACGGCGGCTGTAGCGCGTATTTGCAGCTCGCGCCGCGGCGCGCGTTTGGAGCTCGCGCCGCGGCGCGTGTTGGTTCGCGCCGAGAGAAGATGGCGGCGAGCGGATCGTGATCAGATTATCCCGCTGCTCTTAAATCTCCGGTCGTGTTGAGTTCGGTTCGTGACCGTGTTCGTGTCGTGCTCCGCGGGATGTCGGACTCTGAGGAGGAGATCCCGGAGCGGCAGCTGAAGATCGTGCTGCTGGGAGACGGAGCGTCGGGAAAGGTACACAACACGAGAGAGATCATATCTCATAATCAATAATCAGATT
>CM050426.1:32096867-32104367 GCA_027564155.1 Gymnocypris eckloni scoliostomus
ATATGTAATCAGTAATCTTTTAATTTATCTGCATTATTGTTGTTGTGCAGTGGTGACAATAACTGAGAGTCTAATGAATAAATTAAGATTTCACTGCTTTCAAATTTCGCGCGCACGCGAGCGTCCGTTACACGGGTTCCCGCGCTTCCTCAATCAGCGCGCGCGAGCTGTCACTTCGCTGTTTGTACAGGTGTTTTAGTAAAGAAATCAACGGCAAGACGCTTCTCCCGGCCTACTCGAAAAAGACGCGAGGAAAGAATAACATATGGTGGAAAATAACGCGAGGAAAAGGTTTGACAGATGAGCGCCAGTCTGTTTCCCGCGCGCGGGCTTTTTGAATGACGGCGTGACTAATTTGTCGTTAACGCTGAAGAGATTTTAAGACAACATCTCGAGCTAACATTTAACACATGTACGAAGCATCCCAACGCAAAGTGTGATTTAACACAGGTAAGAACACATTTAGCAGCTTTATGTTATATAAAAACATCTGGTTGTGTTTTTCTTAACAAGACAGGCCGTTATTTGAAGGTTAAGCATTAAAAGATGTTGTTACCCGAAGGATATTTTTCTAATATTACGGGAACTTAAAGTTATACTTCACTCAGAAATTAAAATCATGTCATTTATTTACTATTATCCAAGCATATGTAACTTTATTTCCCAAGTGGAACACAAAATTATTCATTGTTTGGATAAGAACACTCACTCTCTTTGAAATAAAGGACGACATAATGATTAGTTTGGGGGGGAACTATTAATTTAATGATCAAATTAACATTCATAATATTAGATATGGTATTATTTTTAAAGGTTGGAAAATATCTCGGCCTAAACTATGATTTAAGAATCGTTTTGTTCATAGTTTCTTAAAACAGAAATACCGCATTATTCACAAATTAGCATAACATTCTTTAAAGAGCGAAATCTAGTTTAAAGATATTAAAAATGTTCTTATAATATTGAAAGATAACACTCAAATTGATTTAATTCAGCGGAACACAAAAATGGACCCATTGGGGAAAAATAGAACACTGGAATATATATTTAATTATCAAATTAACATTCATAACATTAGCCATTACATTACATTTTGGAAAACGTCTATGATCCAAACTATGATTTAACACCAGTTTTTGTTTTTTATGGTTTCTTTCATTAATAGTACATTAAAATGTTCGCGTAATATTCTCTAAAGAAGGAAATTTAATGTCCAAATAATGTTTTATTTTAATGTTGCCAGATATTTATACCCAAAATGTCTTATTTACAAACATAGACCAATTGAACTATCCATTTAATTATCAAATCAATGTTTTTGAAAATCTCGGCCCAATATATGATTTAACATGTTTTGTAGTTCATTGTTTCTTAAATCATAAGTAGCACATTATTGAAAGGTTAGCATAATGTTATGTAAAGAAGGAAATCTAGTTTAAAGATATTAAAAATAGTTTTCCAAATGTTTTCTTCTAATATTGCAAGATAATTATACTCTTGCTTCAGTGGAACACAACACAAAAATAGACCCATTGACCTCCATTGTATTGGGAAAAACTATTTAATAATCAAATTAACATTCATAACATTAGCCATAGTTTCTCAAACCTTCCCAGATGAGTGGAAAACATCTCGGCTCAAACTATAACATTTATTTCCTAAACATGTTAAATATTTTCTTATATTACAGAGTATTATTTCTTTCATGTGTGTGTGTTTGTGTGTGCGTGCGTGTGTGTGTCTTTGTGCCTTTGTGCGCGTGTGTGTGTGTGTCTTTGTTTGTGTGTGTGCATCAGTGTGTCTGTGTGTGTGTGTGTCTGTCTGTGTGTCTCTGTGTGCGTGCGTGTGTGTGTGTGTGTGTGTGTGTGTTCAACCAGTTTACAATAATGTCCTAAACATGTAAAATGTGTTCTAATATTACAGAGTGTTACCCCAGCATTGCTTTTCTTTCGTGTGTGTGTCTGTCTGTGTCTGTCTGTGTGTGTGTGTGTGTGTGTCTGTGTCTGTCTGTATGTGTGTGTGTCTGTGTCTGTCTGTATGTGTGTGTCTGTGTCTGTGTCTGTCTGTCTGTCTATGTGTGTGTGTGTGTGCGCGTGTCTGTGTCTGTGTCTGTGTCTGTGTCTGTGTCTGTGTCTGTGTCTGTGTGTGTGTGTGTGTGTGTGTGTGCGTGTCTGTGTCTGTGTCTGTGTCTGTGTGTGTGTGTGTGTGTGTGTGTCTGTATGTGTGTCTGTCTGTGTCTGTCTGCCTGTCTATGTGTTTGTGTGTGTGTGTGTGTGTGTGTGTGTCTGTCTGTATGTGTGTCTGTCTGTCTGTGTGTGTGTGTGTGTGTGTGTGTGTGTGTGTGTGTGTGTCTGTCTGTGTCTCTGTGTGTGTGTGTGTGTGTGTGTGTGTGTGCAACCGGTTTACAATAATTTCCTAAACATGTTAAATGTGTTCTTCTAATATTATGGCATTGGTTTCTTCGGTGGACACATGGCCCCATTGACTTCCATTGAACTGAGACGTCCTTCAAAACATCATCTTTTGTGCTCCACAGAGAACAAGAAGCGGTTTGGAGCGACACGAGGCCGAGTAAACGATGACCGAACGACCCGTTGGTCTTTAGTGAACAACAGTTCCCCGTTGGGTGGAAAACGCCTCCACGATCTCACGCAGGTAAGACATATCTGAGATTGTGATTTCACACAGATGCTGTCGAGATCGGGTTTAGTCCGTGTAAACCCGCGCAGGAGCATTTACAGCTTTAACTGCAGGTTAGCGACGAACCAGAGGCGTCTGAATGCGCTGAAGCGGTGAAACCCTACAATTAGTCCGTAATGAGCTTCAATTACACTTTATTGGAGATGTTAAACCAGAGCGCCGTGAATGGAGCCGTTGAAGAGAATAAGAGATTATTGTGGATGAGGGACATCGGCTGTATCGTGTGTGTGTGTGTGTGTGCATGCATACGTGTGTGTGTGTGTGTGTGTGTGTGTGTGTGTGTGCATGCATACGTGTG
Source organism: Gymnocypris eckloni scoliostomus (assembly GCA_027564155.1). Taxonomy (NCBI): domain Eukaryota; kingdom Metazoa; phylum Chordata; class Actinopteri; order Cypriniformes; family Cyprinidae; genus Gymnocypris; species Gymnocypris eckloni. The sequence continues at coordinate 32,099,866 of CM050426.1, forward strand.
TGTGTGTGTGTGTCTGTCTAGGTGTATGACTCTGTGTGTGTTTGTGACTGTCTGTCTGTGTGTGTGTGTGTATGTGTGGGTGTGCGTGTCTGCATGTGTGTGTGTTTGTCTGTGTGTGCGTGCGTGTGTGTCTGCATGTGTGCTAGTGTGTGTGTGTGTGTGTGTCTGCGTGTGTGTCTGCGTGTGTGTGTGTGTGTGTGTGTGTGTGTGTGTGTGTGTGTGTGTGTGTGTGTGTGTCTGTGTGTGTGTGTGTGTGTGTGTGTGTGTGTGTGTGTGTGTGTGTGTGTGTGTGTCTGCGCGTGTGTCTGTCTGCGTGTGTGTCTGCATGTGTGTGTGTGTGTCTGTTTCACGAGTGTTTTCGGAGTGATGTCAGTCGGTAATGGTGACATTAACCGTGCATGTGTTCGCCTCTTCCACGCTGACCTGTAACTCGAGCCGCGTGACCTTTCTACAGCGGAGCGTTTTAGGGCTCTTCCTCGCGCACAAAGCACAGAGGAGACGTTGTGGCCCTGGACTCATCATTGCAGCTCAAGCCTGACACAGCGAGCGTATGCCGGCGGGCCGAGGAAGCAAGAAGATCGTTAAAGCAGTGAAAATAAATGCCGAGTGCATCTGGGTGGCCAGAACAGCGAAACAGATCCACGGTGAGCTAGAAGACCGCTTAAGATGCTGGGATGTAAACCCGTATATCCTTACAGCCGTCTGCAGATGCACGCCGTGTGCTTGTTTGACTCAAACGGGGGGGTGATAGTAAGAGCTGAAGCCGAGGTCAGCGGGAGCCGGCCGTATCTTATCCTCACATTAGATGTGCTTCTACATCCTCTTGTTCCTGTGGCTGCTCTAGCTGGAGTAACGGATGTGCTCCATGCAAACACTGTATTTATAGAGTAACGGCACTTTCTCTCAGAGACGGCACACTGAATATATCGTCAATATCTCGACTTGACGTGCTGTAATCAACTAGAGTGTGTTTTACAATCACCGCCTGCGTTTAATCCAGCGCCATTCCTGTGTCATTATGTGTGACCCTGGAGCACAAAACCAGTCTTAAGGGTTTTATGATTTATGCATCATCTGAAAGCTGATTAAATCATATTTCCATTGATGTATGGATTGGACAATATTTGAAAATCTAGTGCAAAAAATTCAAAATATTGAGAAAATCATCTTTAAAGTTGTTCAAATTAAATTCTTAGCAATACATATTAATAATCAATAATTCAGTTTTGATATTTTTACGGTGCAAAATATCTTCATGGAACATGATCTTAATATGTAATGATTTTTGGCACACAATATAAATGTATAATTTTGACTCATACAATGTTATTGCTACAATTTCTAACATGATAAAACACCTGCTTAATGCACTTTATTGTTAGATTAAAATAATCCATGACTGAAAAAATTTGGTGTGGATTTACTAAAAATGCATAAAAAATAATTGCAAAGAAAATGTGACTAATTATTGCACAGTAACACATTTAATTAAACATTTATTTCTGTAGCACTACATACACTACAGATTGTTTCAAGGCATCTCTACAGAAGACCATAGAGTTATTATTCGTGTTGATTCATTTCAGTGTGAATAATAATTTCATTAGTTATGAATAGAGGTGAACATTTTTGTTCATTATCAAAATTAGTAACATCTGTGCATCAATAACATCTGTAGCAACCTCAGTTTTAAATGGTGTTATTTATTCTAACCAAGGTTTATTTTTATTAAGCATTGGGCTCCTACAGCAGCATACATTTAAATCATGATACACAGTTAAAACCACACATTATAGCATCTCAATAACATGATAAAAATATTACTATATGGTTTTTAGGTACCCTATTTGTATGAAACCATGCCGTATAATGCACACATGCTATAGCTGCCTTAACCACACATGCATAATATAATTATATACATTACTCCTATAATAAAACTCACATTTCTGCCACAACACAGTGCTATTGTGTTTGAATGGACAAATCCACACTAAAATACTCAAAATGGCCGTCTTGGTAAGTCTCCTATAGCAGACGTACAGTATCAGTGCATTCTCTTAAAGTGACAGTACTTTATTACTATTCATCAAACAAAGAAATCACTCGCTGCTCTTGATTGAATTGCCTTTGTAACTTTAATAGCGATTAACCTTTCATTTATACAGTCAAATATGCAATCTTATTTCATTTCTAAGAAATAATGCTAGACCGACCTAAAAACCCTGAAAAGCGTAGTTTGTCGTATTTATTTGTAGTTAGTTCTTATTTTCTTAATTTTTATTTGACCGTATAGTTTTTCCCTAATTGTACTGAAACCGTGACGCTAAAACTGTGATGCAAACCGAACCATAAAGCAGCTCTGAAAGACAAACGTGTGGTTGTTCAGCTCAGTGTTGATTCAGTTTAGTCTAATAATAATAATGTAACGCTCATTAAATTATCAAACGAGCTAAAAAAGACCAAGGTTGGTTGTCATCCGATCATGTCAATGTCATCAAATCGATGATAATATTGCGTATTAAGTGTCTTTATATAATCATTATGAGACTGAAATGATCGTGTTTTGGTTTAGACGGATGGTTTTTACAGTGAGCTGGATTCTGCTGTAAGTCAGATTTAAATAGACTTGCGGTGGATTGGAGATGGAGACGAGCACAGCGTGAAGGAAGGATCTGTCTGAGACGAGACTCTGATGAATCAAGATGATTTATAATATTTCTGTATAAAGCATTACTCTAGTATACACTTACAATCGTCTGGACTCCAGACATTCCTCAATAATGCGCTGCTATATTAAGCCATAGAGTGTGTGTGTGTGTGTGTGTGTGAGTGTGAGAGCGTGTGTGAGAGCGTGTGTGAGAGCGTGTGTGAGAGCGTGTGTGAGAGCGTGTGTGAGAGCGTGTGTGAGAGCGTGTGTGAGCGTGTGTGTGTGTGTGTGTGAGCGTGTGTGAGAGAGAGCGCAGTGAGAGAGCTGCGTGTGAGAGAGCGCGTGTGAGAGCTGCAGTGAGAGAGCGCGTGTGAGAGAGCGCGTGTGAGAGCGCGTGTGTGAGAGCGCGTGTGTGAGAGCGCGTGTGTGAGAGCGTGTGTGAGAGAGTGTGTGTGTGTGTGTGTGAGAGAGTGTGTGTGAGAGAGTGTGTGTGAGAGCGTGTGTGAGAGTGTGTGTGTGTGTGTGTGTGTGTGAGCGTGTGTGAGAGCGTGTGTGTGTGTGTGTGAGAGCGTGTGAGAGCGTGTGTGTGTGTGTGTGTGTGTGTGTGTGTGAGCGTGTGTGTTTGGTGTTTGGCTGTTGCTATAAAATTAGAAGCACACAATTCCCTAGAATATCACTATATGCTTAAACATTAAGATTTGCACTCATAGAAATTACTAAAGTAGTCAAACCTGTTCATTAGGAGGGGGTGGGGGGGGCAATACTTTTGGCAATATAGTGTATGTGCGCATCAAACAGAGTTGTGTATGGATATGTGTTTGGTTGTGCTCGGTCTAATACAGGTGACAGGTGAGCGTTGAGTGTTCAGATGAGGGTGCGTCTTCATTCATTAGAGAACTATGTGTGTGTCATTAATAACACTCCACTCCGGTGTGGATTACAGCGCATTAATCTCTCTCTCTCTCTCTCTCTCTCTCTCTCTCTCTCTCTCGTGCTCTTATAATGGAGCAGGTTTCAGGATCATCACTCAAGAGTCTTTGTCTTTCCGTCTCTCATTGTTTTGTCTGTTATTGATATAGAGACGCTGCTCAAGTGGCCCTCAGTGCTAATGCTGCCGCTGGACGTCGGCCAATCAGAACGACACTTTAAACACCCGCCCAATAAAAACACCTTTTGTTCAGAGAGCCGTTTGGGAGAGTTTGTTCTGTACAGCTTGTATAACAGTGTGCATTTACTGTCCCCTCAAAATAACTCAACACACAGCCATCAATGTCTAAACCGCTGGCCACAAAAGTAAGTACACCCCAAAGAGAAAATGTCCAAATTTTGTGTGGCCACCATTATTTTCCAGCACTGGCTTAACCCTCTTGGGCATGGAGTTCACCAGAGCTTCACAGGTTTCCACTGGAGTCCTCTTCCACTCCTCAATGACGATATCACGGAGCTGGTGGATGTTAGAGACCTTGCGCTCCTCCACCTTCCATTTGAGGATGCTCTTCAGATGATCAATAGGGTTTAGGTCTGGAGACATGCTTGGCCAGTCCATCACCTTTACCCTCAGCTTCTTTAGCAAGGCAGTGGTTGTCTTGGAGGTGTGTTTGGGGTCGTTATCATGTTGGAATACTGCCCTACGGTCCAGTCTCCGAAAGGGAGGGGGTCATGCTCTGCTTCAGTATTTCACAGTACATGTTGGTATTCATGGTTCCTTCAATGAACTGTATCTCCCCAGAGCCGGCAGCACTCATACAGCATTTCTTCAGTGTTGTCACATGAAAAGATCAGTGGTGGACGAAGTACACAAATCAAGTACTTAAGTAAAAGTACATATACGTATTATATAATATTACTCTGA
>CM050426.1:32111867-32114367 GCA_027564155.1 Gymnocypris eckloni scoliostomus
ACACACACACACACAGACAGAAACACACACACATAGAGAGACAGAGAGAGATAGAAACACACACACACAGACAGAAACACACTCACATAGAGAGACAGAAACACACTCACATAGAGAGACAGAAACACACACACACAGAGACAGAAACACACACACACAGAGAGACAGAAACACACACACACAGAGAGACAGAAACACACACACACACACACACACGTGTCATGAGCACAAGGCCGCAGCGGCGTGTATTCTTGAGGGTTGAAGGGTTAATAGCAGGGTTTCAGACGAGTGTTCAGGTGTGTGTGTGATGAAGATACTCGAGCACACGCACAGAACTAGATCACAAATCTAATAAACCTAAAGCTGGCTTGAGAACGACTCGGAGTGAGAAGCCGTGACGCCTGAAGATCTTCAGAAGAAGCTGAATGCTTTTAAGTCCAAAGTTTTAATGCTTGAAGAACTTTTAAAAGCTCAAAGTGAAGGTTTTAAGGCCATGCCTTTTCTCAGACAGATGGACCGCTGTGTGGTTGCTAGGGTGTCGTGGACAGTTGCTATGGCATTGCTATGTGATTTTTTTTATTTTTGTGAAAATGTCTTGTTTGCCTATTGTGTGTGTGTGAGAGAGAGAGAGAGAGAGAGTGTGTGTGAGAGTGTGTTTGTGTGTGTGAGAGAGAGAGAGAGAGAGAGAGAGAGAGAGAGAGAGAGAGTGTGTGTGTGAGAGAGAGAGAGAGAGAGAGAGAGAGAGAGTGTGTGTGTGTGAGTGTGTTTGTGTGTGAGAGAGTGTGTGTGTTTGTGTGTGTTTTCTTTGTGTGTCTGACAGACTCTTGCAGTAGGACTTTAATGGTGTAAGTAAGTGTCAGAAAACATTCCACAAATAAATATCAGCGTGACACACTGCAGTCAAACAGACCCCTGTGTGTGTGTGTGTGTGTGTGTGTGTGTGTGTGTGTGTGTGTGTGTGTGTGTGTGTGTGGCCTCACACACACACACACACACACACACACAGAGACTGTCTCCGAGTCAGTGTGTGTCTTTGTCTCTCTTTTCAAACGTGTTTGTTTCTCAGACAAACCTGTATTTTATCACAGAAACGTCAAACGAAAGCAAACACATCACGCTGTGGGCGGAGCTTCGTCTGCACATGCTCAGACTGTGCGATGATGTCATCGACCCCCTGCCAGTGTGTGTGTGTGTGTGTGTGTGTGTGTGTGTTGATGATCATTACAGTTAATTTCGTTTGCCAGCATGAGAACTGAGAGTAGTCTGTCACACACACACACACACACACACACACACACACATACACAGAGGTCCGTTCAGCTGCTTTAACAGCGTCTGATTGAAGGCTTCTTCCAAACACAATCCAGAGCAGAAGCGGCTGATAGACACGCGATCACAGTCGTTATGTGCCGCCGCTGCTGCTTTAATGCAGAAAGTGCAGTTAAACATCATGTGTGTATCATTACACACACACACACACTGAGTGGTCCTGAGCCAATGTGAGTCCAGCTCTAATAAAGGTTCCGGGAAATGAAACCAGTGGAATGTTAACCACATGTTTAAAAATAAAAATACCCAAACGTCAGGAGACGAGCCCTGCATCACATCCAGCCTTCAGTGCAGCCGCTGCAGCGCTCCAAAGCACTCACTCCTGCACCACACTCCATTATATTATATTATATTATATTCATGTGTGTTTGTATAAATATACAGTAACTGACACAAAACCAGTCATGACGGTCAATATTGTGAAATTGAGATGTATGCATCATCTGAAAGCTGAATAAATAATATTTCCATTGATGTATGGTTTGGACAATATTAGTAAATCTGGAATCTGAGGATGCAAAAACATCTTTACAGTTGTTCAAATGAAGTTCTTAGCAATGCATATTAATAATCAATAATTCAGTTTTGATATTTACGATACAAAATATCTTCATGGAACATGATCTTAATATCCTAAATTTCTTTGGCATAAAATACAAATTGATAATTTTGACCCATACAATGTATTTTTGGCTAAATATAGCTGTGCTGCTTATGACTCCAGGGACACATATAGCGTGTTGAGCCTGAACTAATGTCTCCATTAATTCTACTCTACTCTATTAAACTCTGTTCTGTCGTGCGGTACTTTCTCCGCTCTATCTCACTCTATTGCTTGTCATCCAGTAAGAGTACAGATGTAAAACGAGCAGATGGTTTGATGAGTTTGAGATCGTTCTGAGGCACGCGTGAGGTCAGCCTTTAACAGACGTGTCCGCTGGATCTCGTCCTGTGTTTCTCGTCTTGTGTGTGTGTGTGTGTCTCCGTCTCAAACGCTCTGGAGTGTACTCGTGAGCTTCGTCTGCTCCACACTAACTCTCGCTCGAGGCCTGTTTACTCTACCAAAGTGCTCTGTAATTTATTTAAAGTAATCTATTTTGACTAATAAAGAGCTCATTCAGGCAGCGGGCGGCTGCAGGCGCTCTGTTAAATACATCTTTAAGAGTCGAGC
>CM050426.1:32119367-32124367 GCA_027564155.1 Gymnocypris eckloni scoliostomus
TGTCTCCTCAAAATAACTCAACACACAGGCATTAATGTCTAAACCGCTGGACACAAAAGTAAGTACACCCCTAAGTCAAAATGTCCAAATTGGGCCCAAAGTGTCAATATTTTGTGTGGCCACCATTAATTTCCAGCACTGCCTTAACCCTCTTGGGCATGGAGTTCACCAGAGCTTCACAGGTTTCCACTGGAGTCCTCTTCCACTCCTCCATGATGCTGGTGTATGTTAGAGACCTTGCGCTCCTCCTCCTTCCGTTTGAGGATGCTCTACAGATACTCAATAGGGTTTAGGTCTGGAGACATGCTTGGCCAGTCCTTCACCTTTACCCTCAGATTCTTTAGCAAGGTAGTGGTCATTGTCATGTTGGAATAATGCCCTGCGGCCCAGTCTCCGAAAGGAGGGGATCATACTCTGCTTCAGTATGTCACAGTACATGTTGGCATTCATGGTTCCCTCAATGAACTGTAGCTCCCCAGTGCCGGCAGCACTCATACAGCCCCAGACCATGACACCCCCACCACCATGCTTGACTGTAGGCAAGACACACTTGTCTTTGTACTCCTCACCTGGTTGCCGCCACACACGCTTGACACCATCTGAACCAAATACGTTTATCTTGGTCTCATCAGACTTAATCCATATCCTTAGTCTGCTTGTCTTCAGCAAACTGTTTGCAGGCTTTCTTGTGCATCATCTTTAGAAGAGGCTTCCTTCTGGGATGACAGCCATACAGACCAATTTGATGCAGTGTGTGACATATGGTCTGAGCACTGACTGGCTGGCCCCCCCCCCGACCCCTTCAACCTCTGCAGCACTCATACGTCTATTTCCCAAACACAACCTCTGGATATGACGCTGAGCACGTGCACTCAACCTCTTTGGTCGACCATGGCGAGGCCTGTTCTGAGAGACCTGTCCTGTTAAGCAACACCCTAGCAACCACCCTACATTTACATTTATGCATTTAGCAGACGCTTTTATCCAAAGCGACTTACATTGCATTCAAGTTACAGTTTCTACATTTTATCAGCTCTTGCTTTCCCTGGGAATCGAACCCATGATCTTGGCGTTGCCAACGCCATGCTCTACCAGTTGAGCTACATCATTATTTCATTATTTAGCAACCACCCAGAGTATCCTAGCAACCACATAGTGCATGATCACATGATCTTGGTCGTTTTAGAGAAGAGCAAATGAAACTAGAAAGTGGCGTGCGAGGAGAAGCTTTGATAAAGACAGTGAGATTTATATATTACTGATGAGAATCTACAGCCATAAAGCGCTCGTTACTGACCCCGTCATTAAACAGGCCTCCTGAGATATCGGTAGATTTTACGATAGTGAACACAGTGTGTGTGAATGTAACTCTGTTCATTAAGCTCTTAATAAGCGCTGTATATCACACTCATATTTAATGGAACACTTTTAATATATTTACTCTGAGATGTTTATTTGATGTGAGTTTGAGTTGGGCAGGAACTCAAGTCCACCGCTGCTGGCAGGAGGGTGTGTGTGTGTGTGTGTGTGTGTGCGTGCGTGCGCTGGAGTTAAAGCAGCGCTGCCATCTTTGCCAAACAAAACTAACATGGCGACTTCACCGCGCAGGCCACCAATCACTTTACAAACACACAACACACAGAGACTCATGCAAATGAATGAGACACACACACAGCTGTCTCTTTAAAGCACGTTAACGATTCATCACGACACATCTGTGCAGGATTTATAGAGATATTAAAGTACTTTGTGAAAGTCCTGCATCCACACACACACACACACCCACACACACACAAACACTCAAACACACACACACAAACATTTATGCACATTAGTTGGTTGCACACAGAGCCTCATTCATCACGGCTGCAGTGGAAACCTCCCTCACACTCACACACACACACACAATCATTTATCCTGTCGTTCCCATCTGCGTGCTGCATGAGGCGCAATAATTGAGAAAAACATGATGAAAAACTTCCCATCTGTGAGCAGATGATCAGTACTAATATCAGACACACACACACACACACACACACACACACACACACACACACACAGCAGATGATCAGTACTAGTATCAGACACACACACCGTAACGTCTCAAACTGAGCCTGAATTCACACAGCACTGGATCTGAGCAGCTTGTGCTGAAAAACAGTAAAACTGATAAAAACAGTGAAATATTATTGCAATGTAGAAGATCTGTTTTCTATGTGAATATGTGTTAAACTGTAATATATTTATGTAATGCGCAGTTGTATTTTAAGCATAATTTCTCCAGTGTTCAGTGTCGCATGATCTTCAGAAAGCATAATAATTTGCTAATTTGCACAATTATTATCAATGTTTAAAACAGTCGTGCTGCACTATATTTTCAGGATTCACAGATAAATAGAAAGTCACAAAGATATGTCACATCGTTGACTAATATGGTTAAGTTCTTAAAAAAAATTACTAGTAATCGCAGATGTGTGCATGTTATGTAGTGGGTGTTTAATCTGCATATATGAGGCGCGTGTGCCAGTGCTGGACTGTATGCGTGTCCCTTTCACTGTTGTTCTGGTGGTTTGAGCTCCGCTTCTTGTGTTCAGACTCAGCCGTGAGTCTAAACGAACCCACTTAGTGTTTATTAATAACACACTCTCTGATGTGCGACCATGAAACACTGCTGCACTTATCCACCGTTGTGTGTGTGTGTGTGTGTGTGTGTGAGCGTGAGCGTGAGCGATGTTGACATCATGAAAGCACGGCCAGTATTTCTAGCCTTATAAACAGTCAAATTGCAACCAATGTTTTCTTAAGGATTGATGCAGCAGTGAGTTGAGCTGAAACCCCCCCGAAACCACTGCGCCGTCTTTACCGGAATCAGGACTGGTCATCAGAGAAAACCTGCTGTCAAACCGACAGAAAAATACTTCTCAACACTAAACACTGAAGCACAGCAGACACACACTGACCCCTGCTGGACACACGGCATTAGTCAGGGATTCGTGTCCGGACACCGCTCATAACAGATAATAAGCTGATCGGTATTTCAGCTGCATTTATTGATTTGATAAATAGCCGCATTAATGACCATACTTTATCCCTCACGTGTATGTTGCTGTGGAGTTGCTCAGGATTAATGGCTGCTGGGGTTGTTGGGTGTTTTGCTTTGGGACACATCGTTATGATGCTGTGAATCTGTCAGCAGCTTCTGACATGTGTTGTTAGCATGATTCACACACACACACACACTCTCACACACACACACACACACTTTCTCACACACACACATTTTTAGTCTGCATGTCTCATGAGTTAAGAGGAGCAGGAGTGGAACTCTGTACAAGCCTAGAGTGGCTTCGTTCCCTCCTTGCATAGTTTTGTACTTTTGTACTTGTACTAAACATGTGCTAAACAAAATAAACTAAACACACACACACACACACGCACACACACATACACACTCTCACACACACAGACAGACAGACAGGCAGGCAGGCAGGCACGCACACACACACACACACACACAGACAGACACACACGCACACATACATACAGACAGACAGACAGACAGACACACACGCACACATACATACAGACAGACAGACAGAGAGACAGACAGACAGACACACACGCACACATACATACAGACAGACAGACAGACAGACAGACACACACGCAGACAGACAGACACACAGAGACAGACAGACACACGCACGCAGACAGACAGACACACACGCACACAGACAGACACACAGAGACAGACAGACACACGATCACATGAGCTCAAACGTCTTCTTTCCTATTGGCTGCCGTCACTCCCGAAAGTCACTCTTCATTTGCATAAAGTTGAAGGACACGCCCCCTCTGCTCGCGGTCATTCATGTCGCCGTAACTCGCCAGCTCTCCATTGAAATGAATGGGATCTTGTCACTTGTAATGTGAACGGGGCTTAATTGTTTTTCCACTGTCCCCTTACCCTTACCCTACCCTCACCAGGCAACACATTCATTCTGTATGATTTATAAGCTTTTTTTCTCCACACAAAATCAAAATTTACTTGTATTACTATACTTGTGGAGACATTTTGTCATATGATCCTTCAGAAATCATTCTAATATATTGATTTATTCCCCGTGTTGGAAACAGTTTTGTTGCTTAATATTTTTATGAACCTGTAATATTTTGACCAGGAATCTTTGATGAACAGAAAGCTAAAAAGAACAGCTTTGATAACAAGTCAATATATTGGAATGATTTCTGAAGGATTATCTGACACTGAAGACTGGTGTAAATTATGATTTGCATCACTGGAATAAATTAAACAAATACAATACAAGTATTTTGAATGGCTGTGTGTGTGCCGTTGAGTGTGCGTGTGTGTGTGTGTGTGTGTGTGTGTGTCTGTCCGTCTCGTTGAGTGAGTGTGTGTGTGTGTGTGTGTGTGTGTCTGTTTTGTGTGTGTGAGAGAGAGAGATAGTGTGGGTGTGTGAGAGAATGTGTGTGTGTGTGTGTCGTGTAGATGGAAGATATCATGAAAGTGAGTTTGTGTCGATCACATGGCTCTGTAAGTTTGACAGACAGGAAACCCATTACAGAACTAAAACCCACATTACCATAAACTCCGCCTCTGTTTACATCACAATTACATCTTCACCCCTCCCACACACACACACACACATACACTGTTTCCATGAGAACAAAGTTTCCGTGAGGATTTTACAGCTAACGAGGAGTGACACTAATCCGGACGAGGAGACGAGAGAATCACTGTCAGCACACGTCACACACAGCTGAAACAACACACGCCCCCTCACACACACACACACTCTACAGACGGCTGACGGGAAAACCTCTCATGCTGTTTTTCCCACATGATGACTTGTAACACTAATGAGCTCTGATCTGTGGATACACAGATGACTGACATCTGTAATTACAGTGTGAGCGGCTGGAAATTACACCGTGAAAGAACACTCAACACACACACACACACACACACACACACACAC